>JBBDHG010000141.1:147500-195000 GCA_037951165.1 Lophius americanus | reverse complement strand
CTCCACCTTATACATATTCTCTATCATATCTGGTTTTCTAAGAAACTATTTTATTTTAGTATATGTACTTTAACATTTTTCTTATCTACTTTATAACTTAAATGTATAAAGTAAAATGTAAGCCCCTGTAACAATCCTGATGTCCCTTTCCGATTTTCAGACTCTTCTGGGAACGGATGCTGATTCAAGTACAAATCTCGTGATTAACGGCCTCGGGGCATTCCACCGTCTCAATATCAGCGCGTGTTTCTGCCGTTAAGCCTCTCCGGTGGGGGGGGGGGGCTAAATTTGGATAATCTGCTCCACCAACGCCTCAAAGCTTTGTTGATGGGAAACGCCCCGCCCTCCACCGGGGGATAACATTACCTAATTTGGTCATGCTTCAACCGTCGGCCCCGCCCCCTCCTGGGTGGAGCAACCGCCATTTTCACAACAGTGCCCCGCCATCGCGCGCCATCTTGGACACGCCACGTTGTCATTGTTTAATAAACACAAACACAACTTCTTATTTAGAAACAGTCAAACCCGTTTGAAGATTAACTTGTTCTATTAAACACAACGTCACACCGACACCGGAGGACACCGCGCGCTTGAAGCGCTGACTGGGACCGCCGCCAACTAGCGATCAGCTAACAACAAACCGGAACAACGTTGTTTTCACTCTTTCGTGTTGTAAATGACAACCAGCGAGCTCGAACACATCTGAAGAGTCCGTAAACATCGTCAATATTCATCTGAGCAGCAGAGAACCGAGCCAGCAGCTTTCACGGATGTACAATATTAGGGACAAACTTACGCCATTTTGCCAGAAAGAGCCGCTTCGCCGCTGCACTGCCGGGTTGTTGCCGCTGCAAGGAGAGCCGCGCGCCTATACTGCCATTTTGAGCGCGCGAGAGCGACCGCGAGGAGCTTGGAATCACTGCTACGGTACTGCGGGTGTTACGGTACTTCGGGTGTTATGGTAACGACAGGGGGGTGGGAGAAACCACACCGGTATATATAGAGCCGAAGCACCGCCTCCCAGATGAATCCCTCCGCGGTGTGCCTCCGCGGGGGCGTTTGTTTCCGTAAGTGGGAGGAGTTTCCGTTTACGCAAGAATTTTTACGAGCAATGACGATTAAAGTACCTGACAGGTGAGTAGTAGTAATAGTAGTAGTAGTAATCGACCAAAACACGCTGATGATCACTTCGCTCGGTTCTGGTTCTTGATCGGTTGGACGTAACCTGACGAAGTAGATCCATAGGGAGTTTCAAGCACGCGCGCCTACGTCATCTATAGGTCAAACACAAAACGTAAACATGAAGGAGCGCGTGTGTTCTAGAGGAAAATAAATATTACATAACACACAGGAATGATACCTTCAAATTTATACAAAGTAGTATTTTTTACTTTAGATTGGGGTTAATTAAATATTAGCATTAGCAAAATGAAATAAGCACAATAATAATAATAATACATTTAATTTATAATGCACTTTACATACAATAATGTTTTATTGATCACGTGGTGTCTGTTTGTACAACTAAAGTAAGCAGTATCTGGGCGGTATGTACACTTTAGTTTATGGAACAGTGCAGATATTTATCACACACTTTGAGTTTTAATATACTTTATTAGTTTAAACTAACGCCTGATGGGGATGTATGTTATATATTATTATTCTACACGTCAATTACTGTAGGAGAGGTTAAATATGGCATCTTGACCTTTCCTCTGGTCTTTCTGAGTTCCTGTATGTGTTGGTAAGTGTACATCAGGAACATGCAGGTTCTTGTCTGTTGGACCGGACCCACCTGTCCGTGGTCACAGGAGGTCAGACCTGGAGCGCCCCCTGGTGCCCAACCGCACAAACCAACATGCTCTTCTTTCTCGGAGGACTCCAGGACTCTGTGAGACAACATGCTTCAAAATCCAAAAACACACTCAGGTCTGTTTCTGTATTTAACCTGTATCTGATGAGGAAGATGAAGAAGAGGAAATCCTTTGGGTTCGGACTCTCTCTAGAGCGGGGTAGGGAGAGAGAGAAAGTTAAGAGGGCGTAGTTTCAGACTGGATGGATGAAGACTCCACGAGGATGAGATCCATCCCACAGATCACCGCCGGATCTGGACCCGAGTCTTAATCTGAATGCGATGGGCCAAAGACAGGCAGCCACAGACAGACAGACAAACACAGAGACACAGCCACAGACAGACAGACAAACACAGACAGCCACAGACAGACAGACAAACAGCCACAGACAAACACAGACAGACAGCCACAGACAGCCAGACAAACACAGACAGACAGCCACAGACAGACAGACAAACACAGACAGACAGACAAACAGCCACAGACAAACACAGACAGACACAGCCACAGACAGACAGCCACAGACAGACAGCCACAGACAGACAGCCACAGACAGACAGACAAACACAGACAGACACAGCCACAGACAGACAGCCACAGACAGACAAACAAACACAGACAGGCAGCCACAGACAGACAAACAGCCACAGACAAACACAGCCACAGACAGACAGACAAACACAGACAGCCACAGCCACAGACAGACAGCCACAGACAGACAAACAAACACAGCCACAGACAGACAGCCACAGACAACCCTACATGACTCTATAGTTCCATAAAACAGCAGCGACAGACTGGAACCGTCGTCATCAGTTCTTATAAATTCTGACGTTAACGTTGTCATGATCAGATTTTCTGGTCAAACCTGATTTTCTGGACGACTATAAAAGACTGCCTTCAGACATTTTAGAGGTGTTTGTACGTGATGATGTGAAAGAATGAGTCTTCTTCCTGCTCTTTATCACATCCTCTGGACACAAACAAACACACTATTGTACACGGTTCTGTTCAGCAATACTTAGGTCCAGTACCCAAGTATTCAGGAATATTTATAATATAAAATATTCAGGATGGACGTGAAGCAGGTATTAAGCTTCACTTGAAACGCTCTTAAAAGCCCACAGCTAACAGGAAGTACTGACAGAACCCGACCCGCCTCATTGAAGAATGTTTATCCAGTTAAACCTCGGACGGGCCCGACCGGCCCGACCCGGAGGACGACTCCAGAAGAACGTCAACAAGAGTCGAATGAGAGTTCAAAACCTTTACTGCAAATCTGATGTAGATTCCACCTTCAGTGACAGATGACACATAAACCAATCAGCCATAACATTAAAACCACCGGCCTTATAATGTCAGAGCCAGAACGGCTCCGTGAGGTCACTGTGTTCTGACCCATATGTCAGAACCAGTATTGAACTCATTCAGCGAATTTGTGCTAGAATAGTTAGTAACAACAATAATTATAATAATAATAATACATTTGATTGAGCGAATGTGGGCCATCCTTCATTCCATACGTGGATCGATGACATCACTCGCCCAGACATCAGCATGTGGTCGCTGGTCCAATCAACCTCAGGACAAAATGTTCTCCTGCTGCCTGATACCCCATCCCCTGACAGGTAACCATAGTAACCAGGTAATCAATGTTATTCTGCACACAATGCTGGTGCGCTTCATTTCTTCTTCTCCACCGCCCTGCCGAAGTATTCCTTCTGGAACTGCTGGAACTCCTCCTCCGTGAACAACGACTCCGGCTCCTTGGCTTTCTTGGGCGCCGGCGCCGGGCGGTGCCGGGACTGTCTCCCTGTGCCGTGGTTCAGGATCTGGGTGGGCCAGAAGTAAACAGAGTCAAAGGGATTCTTATTTACACAGCAGCGGTGAGGGGAGTGTGTTTGGGTCCCGGGGGAACCAGAACCAGTCTCACAGGAACAGAAGGTTTGACTGGGGTAAAGGCCCAGTCAGTCTGGCCGGGTCCCGGTTTCTTCAGCACCTTTTGGGTCGTCTATTAGAACCACTGGAAGCTTGTTTTTATAGTGTAGAAAGTTGGATTTCACCTCACAACCGGGTGAAGTAGTCAGATTACTTTAGTATGGACATGTGGGTGGAGATAGACATGTGGGTGGAGATAGACATGTGGGTGGAGATGGACATGTGGGTAGAGATGGACATGTGGGTGGAGATGGACATGTGGGTGGAGATGGACATGTGGGTAGAGATAGACATGTGGGTGGAGATGGACATGTGGGTGGAGATGGACATGTGGGTGGAGATGGACATGTGGGTAGAGATGGACATGTGGGTGGAGATGGACATGTGGGTAGAGATGGACATGTGGGTGGAGATGGACATGTGGGTGGAGATAGACATGTGGGTGGAGATGGACATGTGGGTAGAGATAGACATGTGGGTGGAGATGGACATGTGGGTGGAGATAGACATGTGGGTGGAGATAGACATGTGGGTGGAGATGGACATGTGGGTAGAGATGGACATGTGGGTGGAGATGGACATGTGGGTGGAGATAGACATGTGGGTGGAGATAGACATGTGGGTGGAGATGGACATGTGGGTGGAGATGGACATGTGGGTGGAGATGGACATGTGGGTGGAGATGGACACGTGGGTGGAGATGGACACGTGGGTGGAGATGGACACGTGGGTGGAGATGGACATGTGGGTGGAGATGGACACGTGGGTGGAGATGGACACGTGGGTGGAGATGGACATGTGGGTGGAGATGGACACGTGGGTGGAGATGGACATGTGGGTGGAGATGGACATGTGGGTGGAGATGGACATGTGTGGGTTGGTTTTGACTATATATCCTGTTTGTATAGTTCTGCTCCACTATGAGGTCCAGTGTGGGGTTGTCTGTGGGTGGAGATGGGTGGAGGGCTCATTTACATTAATTTGAAAAGAAATGGGTGCAGCGGGATTATGGTGATGATGATGATGATGATGGTAAAGCTGGAGTAAGGGAGTGATTTCTGCTTTCTTCACCTTCAGCGTGTCCGAATCGGTGGTTTTGCAGCTGGTGTCCATAAAGTACTTGAGGTTCGCGCTCAGGTGGCTCTTCTTCTGCTTCTTCCTGTACTCCTCTGCAACAAACACCAAGAAAGAAGAAGAAGAAAACGAAGAAGAGGTTAGGAGCCAGAAGGAAGAAGAGACGTCGTTATAAAAACACGGAGGACCTGGATGAGGGTTCGCAGCTAACATGTGGGACGATAGAGACACCTAGTGGTCAGAGCGAGAACCAGAGGTTAACCCTGACCTTCACTAGAAGACACAGGACACTTTTCTACGGGACCCTCTGGAGAATTTCACAGAATCAATTGCGATGAAAAGGTTTTATTCACCAATAACAGACAGAAAACTTTATTAGACGAAGTTAAAACTTACGTCAGTCGCTTTTTAAACATCATCAAAATAAAACTTTGAATTATTCCTGTCTTTAACCGAGAAACATTTAGACTTCTGTCACAATAAAAGAGTGAAAGTAGAAAACATGAACAGAATAAAGGATTATTTCACATTAAATGTGAAAAACTTCATCTTTTCTTTTTTTCTGCAGCAGCACCGACACATGTTTAACGGCTGGAGGACGTGAACGCACCGCAATGTGCTCTATTCACTAATACTGTTATTATTTATGGTTTTAAAAAAGATTATTCAACAATATCTCCCCCCTGTTCTCCCTAACGCCTCCTCAGAGGAAAAATCTGATTTTTATCAGTGACTGATGAACGCGGATGTCTGACGACAGAGGAGAAGCGCCGTCGCTCTTGATTGACGTGTGGACTAACGTAGTGCATTATGGGATTTGTAGTTCGTGTGCTGTTTACCGGTTTAAGTCACTGCTGCTCACATATCCTCACCTCCTTTCTTAAACCATCTCCCACGACTCTGTACCCGGACTTTGGCCATTAGATAGAACACCCACTCACCCACTGCGTTCCTGATCCTCTTGTCTTTGACGGTGGCCTTGCTCTTCACCGGACCCAGGCGACCCTGCAGCCGTTTGACCTGCCGGCGGACCCCCTGTCGGTTCGTGCTCACCAGCTCCATCACGGCGGCTGAGCTGGGCGTCCGCCGCTTCTGCTGCTGGTCCTTACCGGCGGCTGGGTGGACACAGGAAGAATGACGGTTATTGGATCGCAGCCCCCCGAATTCAAACTCTAGTGACCGTTTTATTATGAATACTGCACTTCTGAAATAAAATAATACGTTCTTAACAGGTAACTGATCGAGGGAGGGAGTATGGTTAATAAAGCTCTTTTAAACAAAATAACTTGATTTGGTTGAAAAACAGTACTGCAGAACTGTAAGTTACAGTTACATAACGTAGTTTGGTTGCTCACATCTACTTAAAAAAACGTTAAAGCAGAGAAACAACCACGCGACAAACAGCTAGGTTACAGTTTACTAACTATAATAGTTAGCTCATATTTAGTTGGCAGAAAAGCTCATCTTTCACCTTTAATATCATGACTAAGAAGCTCCAATCCTCTCCTGAGTAACGACGCCGACATCCCGAGGTCTTCTTTTAATTCGCTCCTTCAATCGAAACGGACGCGTCTTTGAATAAAAAGGCAACGTGCGTAAGCTGTCAACATCCGGAGACAAATTTGTTACCTACTATTGCGAAGGCAAACCCCGCCCTCCTCTTTTTCTGATTGGTTGTTACTTGTTGTAAGGAAAACTTGAGTAGATATGATTGGATTACAACCGAGCAGTAAATCGTAAAGAGCCAATCAGCGGCAAAGTAGAGCGGTCATACCGTTAACGTAGTAAAAATCGCAGAATCCACATCCGGTGAGTCGCAGTGCACCAGTTCGAAGTAACCGTGTGAAAAATAATCCTAGACGTGTAGCGTTCCTCCACAGCGGCTCGTAATAAAATAATGATCGAAATATTAATAATACGTTAAACGTTATTTTATTTATTATAAATGTCATTAAATATAAAGTGTATAAAAAATTGTCCCGAAGCATGGGGCACTCAACTACAGAAAAATAGATGTTTGTGAGTCTGTTCAAACTAAAGTTGGAAGAATTTAACAGAGTGGGCGTGACCAATGAGAAGGGTGCACATAAAAGACTAGTGTACGTTATTTTAAGATAAATAAAAATAAGAGGCTCGTAAGTGAGACAAATGGGAATAAAAATGAGACCTGGAGCATTAAAACCTGACAAGTCTCTATGTAAAACTTTAATTTTACAAAATACACACGTTTAGGATTAAAAGGAAAAGTTACAACAAAATCATGAATAAAGGTCGGAATAGAATATTACAATAGAACATATTAGAATATAACTAGAATAGAATTAGAATAGAATTACAATAGAATTAGAATAGATTTAGAATAGAATTAGAATAGAATTAGAATAGAATTAGAATAGAATTACAATAAAATTAGAATAGAACTAGAATAGAATTAGAATAAAATTAGAATAGCATTAGAATAGAATTAGAATAGAATTAGAATAGAACTAGAATAGAACAAAATAGAATAGAGCAGAATAGACTAGAACAGAATAGAATAGAGTATAATAGACTAGAAGAGAATAGAATAGAGTAAAGTTACTCTTTAGGTTTCTCGACATGTTGAAGTTGGTTTCGTGTTGGTGACCCGTAGACACTATGTTCATATATATGTTTTTTAAAAATCTGGATTAGTTTTGATCTTCGCAGTTGAACCGTCTGAAGTGACTCGTGACTAACCGAACGGCGTCACCGCCTCCGTTCAGCTGCCGGTAACCTGGGTGCGTGAGTGGCGCGCGCGCCTCTCCGTCTCCAAGCTTTTGCGCAGGTTCAGGTCAAACGATCGGTCCACTCTGCATCCTTCGCGTCTCTCCAGAACCAACCATGGCTCGAGCCCTGCTCAGCTCCAGGAGGCTCTCAGAGGCCATGAAGGTCCAGAACCAGCTGCGGGTCTTGGACACCTCCTGGTTTTTACCCAAACTGGGTCGCAACGCGAGGAGCGAGTTTAAGAAGAAGCACATCCCGGGGGCAGCCTTCTTTGACCTGGACCGGTGCTGTGACAGAACCTCCCCTCTGGACCACATGCTGCCATCACAGAAGAGTTTTGCGGATTACGTGGGGAATCTGGGAATAGAGAACGACACGCACGTGGTTCTGTATGACACCAGTGAGTTCGGAACCTTCTCCGCGTCACGCGTCTGGTGGATGTTCCGGGTCTTCGGTCACGGCGCGGTCTCGCTGCTCAGCGGTGGGTTCAGGAACTGGGAGCTGGAGGGCAAACCGGTGACCGACCGGTACGTCCGACCCACTCCGACAGAATTCAAGGCCTCGTTGAACCGCGGCTGGATCAAGACCTACGAGGACATCCTGGATAACCTGGACACCAAGAGGTTCCAGCTGGTGGACGCCAGGCCTGCAGGCCGGTTCCGAGGACTGGACCCAGAACCCAGAGACAGTGAGTAGACCACATTATCTCGATCTCCTTAAAACACCAGAACCAAGGCGGCGCAAACGTCCCAAAGTCTTTAGAGGCTCTTTCTTTATTTCTTAAGTTTGAGTCTTTTCAACTATTCTGATGCTGAGTGAGAAGAGCCTCCCTGAAATAAAAGATGTAAAAGATGTAAAAGATGTGGAAGATTTAATAGATGTAAAAGAGGTGGAAGAACGAGGGGGGGCTGAGGTTCTTCAGCTGGGACGGGTCCTGCAGAATCCTTCCTCCTGGAGGAGGAAGGATTCTGAGTTCTGTTTCCTCGAAGTCAGGAACTCCTCCAACAAGAAGCCCATATATGGGCGTCTGAGTCATCATGACATCATCTCGGATCAAAGCAGCTCACCTGAAGCTGGTTCTGCCTTAGGAAAGGAATCATACTTCTTTAAACATGATCACCAAAACACGTCCAACCAGAAGGGGGTGGAGCCAATACTTTCGAAGAGATGACACATGACCCCGCCCTTCAAGGTGCTATGATTGACAGCATCTGTAACCTGAGAAGCTTCAATCATCACCAACCAGCTTTGATCTCTTCAGCCCATTAGTGTGGTCCTGCTCACCTGAAGACCAGAACCCAGCTTCTTCTGGGTACTGATGGATTTTTATGGTAAACATGCTAGAATTTAATGAAAAAAGATTACTCACACATAGTAACAGATTACTCACACATAGTAACAGATTACTCACACATAATAGTAACAGATTACTCACACATAGTAATATATTACTCACACAGTACCAGATTACTCACACATATTAATATATTACTCACACATATTAATATATTACTCACAAATAGAAACATATTACTCACACATAGTAATATATTACTCACACATACTAACATATTACTCACACATAGTAACATATTACTCACACATAGTAATATATTACTCACACATTGTAACATATTACTCACACATAGTAGCATATTACTCACACATAGTAATATATTACTCACACAAAGTAACATATTACTCACACATAGTAACATATTACTCACACATAGTAAAATATTACTCAAACATAGTAATATATTACTCACACATAGTAACATATTACTCACACATAGTAATATATTACTCACACATAGTAACATATTACTCACACATAGTAATATATTAGTCACACATAGTAACAGATTACTCACACATAGTAATATATTACTCACACATAGTAACATATTACTCACACATAGTAATATATTACTCATACATAGTAACATATTACTCACAAATAGTAATATATTACTGACACATAGTAACAGATTACTCACACATAGTAATATATTACTCACACATAGTAACATATTACTCACACATAGTAATATATTAGTCACACATAGTAACATATTACTCACACATAGTAATATATTACTCATACATAGTAAAATATTACTCACACATAGTAATATATTAGTCACACATAGTAACAGATTACTCACACATAATAACAGATTACTCACATCTCTCTTTCATCACTCAAAGGAAAAACACTATTTTATTTTCAACTCTGTTTTGTACTTAAAAATCAAATCAAACAAGGACTGATGGTTCGGACCGACTTCTGTAGGTTCTGACTCTTCTCCGGTCTCCAGCAGAACCAGCACTAACATCTTCAGCACATGTTCTGTGGGATCAGACGACCCACCGGGCTGGCGTTCAACACGACGCCCTCCTGAGACCACTGTGGTGGGTTCTAACCACTGCGGACCAGGAGATGTTCCGACCCAGTCCTCAAGACGTCACGATCTGGACCTCGTGCTTGTCAAAGTCCCTCAGATCCTCAGGCTGCAGGTCCATTGACTCAGAACAAACACGTCAGTCACATTCTGCTGAGCAGCAGAGGAACGCTCTGGAAAAACCATCAATGGTCCACGACCTCCTGACCTCTGAAGATTGACTCTGAGCAAACAGAACACACACACACACACACCAACACACCAACACACACACACACACACACACACATACACACAAACACACGTAAACACATACACACACGTACACACATACACACACACACACACACACCAACACACCAACACACCAACACACACACACACACATACACACAAACACACACAAATACACACACAGACACACACACATACACACACACACACATACACACACACACACACACACACGTACACACATACACACACACACACACACACACACACATACACACACACACATACACACATACACACACACACACACGTACATTCATATACACACACACACCAACACACCAACACACCAACATACATACACACACACACACACAAATACACACACACACACACACACACATACACACAAACACACGTAAACACATACACACACGTACACACATACACACACACACACACACCAACACACCAACATACATACACACACACACACACACACATACACACACACACACACACACACACACACACGTAAACACATACACACACGTACACACATACACACACACACACACACACCAACACACCAACATACATACACACACACACACACAAATACACACACACACACACACATACACACACACACACACGTACATTCATATACATACACACATACACACTAACACACCAACACACCAACATACACACACACACACACACGTAAACATGTTTACAGGGAAGAATAAACTCAGAGATCAGACCTTTGATCCTGAACTATAGAGCCGCCGAGTCCAGAACCTCAGAACCAGCTTTGGAACCTTTCCCAGACCGACGGACCTCAATCACCCTCTGGAACAAAGAATGTCCTACAGAACCTCAGCCAAACCACAGAAGCAGCTCTTTGACCGGTATGATGATCTTCTAGAATGTAGAACCAACAGAACCAACAGTGACCCGTCTCGTTCATCAGACAGTACTTTTGAGCTTTGACCCTCCTTGTAAGTTTCAGACACAGAAATATCTGCAAGAAATCCTTTGGTCCTAAAGCTGCCAAAGAATAAATGTGTTTAGGACAGAATGGACCAGGACCAAGTGGACCAGGACAGAGTGGACATGGACGACAAAGTACACCAGGAGAGAGTGGACCAGGAGAGAGTGGACCAGGACCGGAGACAGAGTGGGGCTCTGGCCCTGCTGGGTCGGGCCATCTGGGCCTCAGGACCGACATGAGTTCTGTCTTATTTAGTTTTTATGAACTGTATTTTATTAGATTCTCTGCTTTGATGCTGAACCTGAAGGTCGTGGACAAAAACGTTTCTGGTCATTTGTAAGTTCTGGTGATTTCGTCTCGGTGTGGTGCTGGTGAGACCCAGGAGACCGGCGGTACTGAAGGGGAATCGTGGACCCTAACCCTCTCTTCCTCTTCTCTATCTTCCTCTTCTCTCTCCTTCTGATTGACAGACACTGAGCCGGGTCACATCCCGGGCTCCGTCAACATGCCCTTCCACTCCTTCCTGTCCGCGTCGGGTCACTTCCTGCCCAAGGAGAAACTCCGGGCTCTGTTCCAGCGGGCCGGCGTGGACCTCGGCCGGCCCGTTTGTGTATCGTGTGGCTCGGCGGTGACGGCGTGTCACGTGGCGCTGGCGGCCCACGAGTGCGGGCACCAGGAGGCGTTCGTGTACGACGGCAGCTGGTCGGAGTGGTACAACCGCGCCGCGCCCGAACACATCATCTCAGAGGGGCGGGGCAAACATTTGTGATTGTGGATCCGACCGGTACCGGATGGTTCTCTGTGGTAATTTCTGTTCTAAAAAAGATTTCCTGTTTCCTTGTTTTCAGAAGAGTTAAAGTTCTTCTTCCTGTGTTCTGGTTCTGTCTGCAGTCAAGAACTTCCTTATTTGACCTCAGCGGTTCCTGTCAGAACGTCTGGAAATGTGGAAACGGCCTCAAAGGGGGCGGGGCTTAGACAGGAGGACATTAGGGCAACACATAAAAGTTATTTCCACTTCAGTAGATGACTTCCTGACTGAGTCCCGTTCCAGGGGCGGGGCTTATGAGACTTGTAGGTTCTCATGTATCCGGATCGAGTGAAGTCAACCGAAGTCCAGGTTCTCCGGGTGAAACTTCAGAGGGACTCCTGCGGCTTTGGACCATGGCGGCGGTGGAACCCGTGGTCAGAGGAGACGACCACGACATGAACTGTCAGAAGTCTTTATTTCTCGCCGGGTCATTTTGTTTGGTGAAAGTAGACGTTTGTGGTGAAAGTAGACGTTTGTGGTGAAAGTAGACGTTTGTGGTGAAAGTAGACGTTTGTGGTGAAAGTAGACGTTTGTGGTAAAAGTAGACGTTTGTGGTGAAAGTAGACGTTTGTGGTGAAAGTAGACGTTTGTGGTAAAAGTAGACGTTTGTGGTAAAAGTAGACGTTTGTGGTAAAAGTAGACGTTTGTGGTAAAAGTAGACGTTTGTGGTGAAAGTGGACGTTTGTGGTAAAAGTAGACGTTTGTGGTGAAAGTAGACGTTTGTGGTGAAAGTAGACGTTTGTGGTAAAAGTAGACGTTTGTGGTGAAAGTAGACGTTTGTGGTGAAAGTAGACGTTTGTGGTGAAAGTAGACGTTTGTGGTAAAAGTAGACGTTTGTGGTGAAAGTAGACGTTTGTGGTGAAAGTAGACGTTTGTGGTGAAAGTAGACGTTTGTGGACGTTTGTGGTGAAAGTAGACGTTTGTGGTGAAAGTAGACGTTTGTGGTAAAAGTAGACGTTTGTGGTGAAAGTAGACGTTTGTAGTAAAAGTAGACGTTTGTGGTAATAGTAGACGTTTGTGGTAAAAGTAGACGTTTGTGGTGAAAGTAGACGTTTGTGGTAAAAGTAGACGTCTGTGGTGAAAGTAGACGTTTGTGGTGAAAGTAGACGTTTGTGGTGAAAGTAGACGTTTGTGGTAAAAGTAGACGTTTGTGGTAATAGTAGACGTTTGTGGTGAAAGTAGACGTTTGTGGTGAAAGTAGACGTTTGTGGTAAAAGTAGACGTTTGTGGTGAAAGTAGACGTTTGTGGTGAAAGTAGACGTTTGTGGTAAAAGTAGACGTTTGTGGTAAAAGTAGACGTTTGTGGTAAAAGTAGACGTTTGTGGTAAAAGTAGACGTTTGTGGTAAAAGTGGACGTTTGTGGTGAAAGTGGACGTTTGTGGTAAAAGTAGACGTTTGTGGTGAAAGTAGACGTTTGTGGTGAAAGTAGACGTTTGTGGTGAAAGTAGACGTTTGTGGTAAAAGTAGACGTTTGTGGTGAAAGTAGACGTTTGTGGTGAAAGTAGACGTTTGTGGTGAAAGTAGACGTTTGTGGTGAAAGTAGACGTTTGTGGTAAAAGTAGACGTTTGTGGTGAAAGTAGACGTTTGTGGACGTTTGTGGTGAAAGTAGACGTTTGTGGTGAAAGTAGACGTTTGTGGTAAAAGTAGACGTTTGTGGTGAAAGTAGACGTTTGTGGTAAAAGTAGACGTTTGTGGTGAAAGTAGACGTTTGTGGACGTTTGTGGTGAAAGTAGACGTTTGTGGTGAAAGTAGACGTTTGTGGTAAAAGTAGACGTTTGTGGTGAAAGTAGACGTTTGTAGTAAAAGTAGACGTTTGTGGTAATAGTAGACGTTTGTGGTAAAAGTAGACGTTTGTGGTGAAAGTAGACGTTTGTGGTAAAAGTAGACGTCTGTGGTGAAAGTAGACGTTTGTGGTGAAAGTAGACGTTTGTGGTGAAAGTAGACGTTTGTGGTAAAAGTAGACGTTTGTGGTAATAGTAGACGTTTGTGGTAAAAGTAGACGTTTGTGGTAAAAGTAGACGTTTGTGGTAAAAGTAGACGTTTGTGGTGAAAGTAGACGTTTGTGGTGAAAGTAGACGTTTGTGGTAAAAGTAGACGTTTGTGGTAAAAGTAGACGTTTGTGGTGAAAGTAGACGTTTGTGGTGAAAGTAGACGTTTGTGGTAAAAGTAGACGTTTGTGGTAAAAGTAGACGTTTGTGGTAAAAGTAGACGTTTGTGGTGAAAGTAGACGTTTGTGGTGAAAGTAGACGTTTGTGGTAAAAGTAGACGTTTGTGGTGAAAGTAGACGTTTGTAGTAAAAGTAGACGTTTGTGGTAATAGTAGACGTTTGTGGTAAAAGTAGACGTTTGTGGTGAAAGTAGACGTTTGTGGTAAAAGTAGACGTCTGTGGTGAAAGTAGACGTTTGTGGTGAAAGTAGACGTTTGTGGTGAAAGTAGACGTTTGTGGTAAAAGTAGACGTTTGTGGTAATAGTAGACGTTTGTGGTGAAAGTAGACGTTTGTGGTGAAAGTAGACGTTTGTGGTAAAAGTAGACGTTTGTGGTGAAAGTAGACGTTTGTGGTGAAAGTAGACGTTTGTGGTAAAAGTAGACGTTTGTGGTAAAAGTAGACGTTTGTGGTAAAAGTAGACGTTTGTGGTAAAAGTAGACGTTTGTGGTGAAAGTGGACGTTTGTGGTAAAAGTAGACGTTTGTGGGGAAAGTAGACGTTTGTGGTGAAAGTAGACGTTTGTGGTGAAAGTAGACGTTTGTGGTGAAAGTAGACGTTTGTGGTAAAAGTAGACGTTTGTGGTGAAAGTAGACGTTTGTGGTGAAAGTAGACGTTTGTGGTGAAAGTAGACGTTTGTGGTAAAAGTAGACGTTTGTGGTGAAAGTAGACGTTTGTGGTGAAAGTAGACGTTTGTGGTGAAAGTAGACGTTTGTGGTAAAAGTAGACGTTTGTGGTAAAAGTAGACGTTTGTGGTGAAAGTAGACGTTTGTGGTAAAAGTAGACGTTTGTGGTGAAAGTAGACGTTTGTGGACGTTTGTGGTGAAAGTAGACGTTTGTGGTGAAAGTAGACGTTTGTGGTAAAAGTAGACGTTTGTGGTGAAAGTAGACGTTTGTAGTAAAAGTAGACGTTTGTGGTAATAGTAGACGTTTGTGGTAAAAGTAGACGTTTGTGGTGAAAGTAGACGTTTGTGGTAAAAGTAGACGTCTGTGGTGAAAGTAGACGTTTGTGGTGAAAGTAGACGTTTGTGGTGAAAGTAGACGTTTGTGGTAAAAGTAGACGTTTGTGGTAATAGTAGACGTTTGTGGTAAAAGTAGACGTTTGTGGTAAAAGTAGACGTTTGTGGTAAAAGTAGACGTTTGTGGTGAAAGTAGACGTTTGTGGTGAAAGTAGACGTTTGTGGTAAAAGTAGACGTTTGTGGTAAAAGTAGACGTTTGTGGTGAAAGTAGACGTTTGTGGTGAAAGTAGACGTTTGTGGTAAAAGTAGACGTTTGTGGTAAAAGTAGACGTTTGTGGTAAAAGTAGACGTTTGTGGTAAAAGTAGACGTTTGTGGTGAAAGTAGACGTTTGTGGTGAAAGTAGACGTTTGTGGTGAAAGTAGACGTTTGTGGTAAAAGTAGACGTTTGTGGTGAAAGTAGACGTTTGTAGTAAAAGTAGACGTTTGTGGTAATAGTAGACGTTTGTGGTAAAAGTAGACGTTTGTGGTGAAAGTAGACGTTTGTGGTAAAAGTAGACGTCTGTGGTGAAAGTAGACGTTTGTGGTGAAAGTAGACGTTTGTGGTGAAAGTAGACGTTTGTGGTAAAAGTAGACGTTTGTGGTGAAAGTAGACGTTTGTGGTGAAAGTAGACGTTTGTGGTGAAAGTAGACGTTTGTGGTAAAAGTAGACGTTTGTGGTGAAAGTAGACGTTTGTGGTGAAAGTAGACGTTTGTGGTAAAAGTAGACGTTTGTGGTAAAAGTAGACGTTTGTGGTAAAAGTAGACGTTTGTGGTAAAAGTAGACGTTTGTGGTGAAAGTGGACGTTTGTGGTAAAAGTAGACGTTTGTGGGGAAAGTAGACGTTTGTGGTGAAAGTAGACGTTTGTGGTGAAAGTAGACGTTTGTGGTAAAAGTAGACGTTTGTGGTGAAAGTAGACGTTTGTGGTGAAAGTAGACGTTTGTGGTGAAAGTAGACGTTTGTGGTGAAAGTAGACGTTTGTGGTAAAAGTAGACGTTTGTGGTGAAAGTAGACGTTTGTGGTGAAAGTAGACGTTTGTGGTGAAAGTAGACGTTTGTGGACGTTTGTGGTGAAAGTAGACGTTTGTGGTGAAAGTAGACGTTTGTGGTAAAAGTAGACGTTTGTGGTGAAAGTAGACGTTTGTAGTAAAAGTAGACGTTTGTGGTAATAGTAGACGTTTGTGGTAAAAGTAGACGTTTGTGGTGAAAGTAGACGTTTGTGGTAAAAGTAGACGTCTGTGGTGAAAGTAGACGTTTGTGGTGAAAGTAGACGTTTGTGGTGAAAGTAGACGTTTGTGGTAAAAGTAGACGTTTGTGGTAATAGTAGACGTTTGTGGTAAAAGTAGACGTTTGTGGTAAAAGTAGACGTTTGTGGTAAAAGTAGACGTTTGTGGTGAAAGTAGACGTTTGTGGTGAAAGTAGACGTTTGTGGTAAAAGTAGACGTTTGTGGTAAAAGTAGACGTTTGTGGTGAAAGTAGACGTTTGTGGTGAAAGTAGACGTTTGTGGTAAAAGTAGACGTTTGTGGTAAAAGTAGACGTTTGTGGTAAAAGTAGACGTTTGTGGTAAAAGTAGACGTTTGTGGTGAAAGTAGACGTTTGTGGTGAAAGTAGACGTTTGTGGTGAAAGTAGACGTTTGTGGTAAAAGTAGACGTTTGTGGTGAAAGTAGACGTTTGTGGTGAAAGTAGACGTTTGTGGTAAAAGTAGACGTTTGTGGTAAAAGTAGACGTTTGTGGTAAAAGTGGACGTTTGTGGTGAAAGTGGACGTTTGTGGTAAAAGTAGACGTTTGTGGTGAAAGTAGACGTTTGTGGTGAAAGTAGACGTTTGTGGTGAAAGTAGACGTTTGTGGTGAAAGTAGACGTTTGTGGTAAAAGTAGACGTTTGTGGTGAAAGTAGACGTTTGTGGTGAAAGTAGACGTTTGTGGTGAAAGTAGACGTTTGTGGTGAAAGTAGACGTTTGTGGTAAAAGTAGACGTTTGTGGTGAAAGTAGACGTTTGTGGTGAAAGTAGACGTTTGTGGTGAAAGTAGACGTTTGTGGATGTTTGTGGTGAAAGTAGACGTTTGTGGTGAAAGTAGACGTTTGTGGTGAAAGTAGACGTTTGTGGTGAAAGTAGACGTTTGTAGTAAAAGTAGACGTTTGTGGTAATAGTAGACGTTTGTGGTAAAAGTAGACGTTTGTGGTGAAAGTAGACGTTTGTGGTAAAAGTAGACGTCTGTGGTGAAAGTAGACGTTTGTGGTGAAAGTAGACGTTTGTGGTGAAAGTAGACGTTTGTGGTAAAAGTAGACGTTTGTGGTAATAGTAGACGTTTGTGGTAAAAGTAGACGTTTGTGGTAAAAGTAGACGTTTGTGGTAAAAGTAGACGTTTGTGGTGAAAGTAGACGTTTGTGGTGAAAGTAGACGTTTGTGGTAAAAGTAGACGTTTGTGGTAAAAGTAGACGTTTGTGGTGAAAGTAGACGTTTGTGGTGAAAGTAGACGTTTGTGGTAAAAGTAGACGTTTGTGGTAAAAGTAGACGTTTGTGGTAAAAGTAGACGTTTGTGGTGAAAGTAGACGTTTGTGGTGAAAGTAGACGTTTGTGGTGAAAGTAGACGTTTGTGGTGAAAGTAGACGTTTGTGGTAAAAGTAGACGTTTGTGGTGAAAGTAGACGTTTGTGGTGAAAGTAGACGTTTGTGGTGAAAGTAGACGTTTGTGGTAAAAGTAGACGTTTGTGGTGAAAGTAGACGTTTGTGGTGAAAGTAGACGTTTGTGGTAAAAGTAGACGTTTGTAGTGAAAGTAGACGTTTGTGGTAAAAGTAGACGTTTGTGGTGAAAGTAGACGTTTGTGGTGAAAGTAGACGTTTGTGGTGAAAGTAGACGTTTGTGGTAAAAGTAGACGTTTGTAGTGAAAGTAGACGTTTGTGGTAAAAGTAGACGTTTGTGGTGAAAGTAGACGTTTGTGGTGAAAGTAGACGTTTGTGGACGTTTGTGGTGAAAGTAGACGTTTGTGGTGAAAGTGGACGTTTGTTGTTTCCGTAGAACCAGCTACATGTACAGATTAAAGTCGGGTCTTATCAAAGTCAACTCTCTCAGAGTTTTGTCACAGTCAGGATGTGCCTGTGATTATTTATGATTATATTCAGTACCGTTTCAGGCGGCGCTCCGACAGGTGTCCACTGTAAAAAACCCAAAACTATTAAAGCTGGATGTTTGTGCGACTGAATGAGTTCCTGTGTTTCTTTCTCTATCACACGGTTCCTTACAGGAAGCATTTTCATCTCATGAGGACATCCTGTTGGTCCCATCTATTCCCAATTACGCCTCGATTGTCCTTCTGACCGGAGGTCAGCAAAGGTCGTTATATTCCTCAGCAGGACTCTTCACGCTCTGCGGTCAGAACCTTGTCTGGGCTCAGGCACAGACTCACCCATGCTGGTGTTTTTTAATCAATTCAATCAAGATGGAGGTTCTGAAAGTTGATTGGAGTTTATTGTTTAATAAACTCCAATCAACTAAATAATGATGTATTTGATTTGAGACACTTAGCACATGTAGCTTAGCATAAAGTCTGGAAACAGTTGGCCTGGTTCTGTTTCAAAGCAAATCATTCAGTAAAAAGACATTTCTGCTAAAGTTTCGGTTGTCAAAGTTACAGGTAGTAGCCGTCCCTACTCTTGATGCTAAGCTAATCCTGTGTTTGGATCCGCCCCTTAATTCCACACATGAAGAGAACTCGTCTGGACCTCCAGCGTCATGTCACTCAACGACTGTAAACCGTAGAATGTTTGTTTACAGCTGAACTGTTTATGTTGGAATCAAAGAGACTTTAAATCACATACACACACACACACATACACACACATACACACACACGTACACACACACACACACACATACACACACACGTACACACACACATACACACACACACGTACACACACACATACACACACACACACGTACACACACACGTACACACACACACACACACATACACACACACACACATACAAACATACGCACATGAAGATCTACTTCACATGTTTCTGCAGCTTCCACAAGAGGGCAGCAGATCATCAGAGATATCTGAGGATCATCAGAGAGATATCTGAGGATCATCAGAGATATCTGAGGATCATCAGAGATATCTGAGGATCATCAGAGATATCTGAGGATCATCAGAGAGATATCTGAGGATCATCAGAGAGATATCTGAGGATCATCAGAGATATCTGAGGATCATCAGAGATATCTGAGGATCATCAGAGAGATATCTGAGGATCATCAGAGATATCTGAGGATCGTCAGAGATATCTGAGGATCATCAGAG
Organism: Lophius americanus; assembly: GCA_037951165.1. Lineage (NCBI taxonomy): Eukaryota > Metazoa > Chordata > Actinopteri > Lophiiformes > Lophiidae > Lophius > Lophius americanus. The sequence goes on along the minus strand of JBBDHG010000141.1, from coordinate 175,435 downwards.
ATATCTGAGGATCATCAGAGAGATATTGAGGTGAAGTCCTCAGCCAGTGCTTTACTGCAAACATACAACTATAAATATGAGGTATAACTCATATGTAAAGTAAATCAAGCCTCCTCGTCAGATAACGATGTAGTTATGGACATAGTTGGGTTTCGGCGGGGACACAATTACTAACTGGCAGAATGACCAGAGTTTCGGGGGTGTCAGTCAAAAGATTATGACCAGTGGTCATGTGAGGAGCTGAAAACATCAAAGCCCTGGGAGTCAGCAGGATCGGAGGTTTCCGTTTTGGTGGCTGAATCACCAGAAGGTGAAGTTCTGTTGCACAAAGTGGATGTGAGTCCTGGTCCTGTTCTGCCCCTCGTGAGAAACCCGCTGAGCGTCCTGAGCCGAGAGAACGGATCTGAACACCCCCCTGCGTGGAAGTGAGGATGATGATGTCACCAGCCTTCGTTCTCACGTCTAGGACTTTAGTTGGATGATGGACTTTCTTGAATCTGGGGGGACGGTTGGAACCAGCAGCGGTGGAAGCCACAAAGATGGGGGCGGTACAAAAGACATAACGGTAATGGTCATATGGACCGGAGGGGGAACTACGGTCCACTTATCAGAAGGTGGGTGGTTCCGTTGGAGTTGCCCGTGATGGAAGGCGTCGGGGGAAGGCGGGAATGATCTAAAGTCCCCGTCTTAGCGCCTCCGTGTTGGAGTTTGGGTCGCATCCCTGCGACTGAAGGTTCTGATGGTTATCCGGGCCCACGGACAGAACAGTAGTTCAGAGTATCGGAACTTCTGGGTTGTCTCGGGCTGGTGTCCTAGAAAGTGTTCCAGTCAGGGACTCTCTGGTTCTGATGGGGGGAAATGTTCTTTCCGATCCGATCCCAAATGGTTCTTTGCTGGTCATGGACTTGTGGTCCGTAACAAAAAACAGGTTTGAGATGAAATTAAAAAAAAAGAATTAAGAGAAATGATTAAATCAGACGGGAGGATGTGGGATCTGGTCCCTCATAGCCGGGGTTCAGTTCTAGCCTCACACAGCGGGTCCTGGTTCTGAAGTGGACCTTGGAGACTCTAAAGGGAAGTTCAAGCAGGACGTCGGCTCCCTTCTCTGAATTAAAGTGAAGTGGAGAACTTTCCAACCACAGATAAAACAGGAAGAGGAAGTAGAGAAACAGAAGAAACCGAGACAAGAGCCGATGTTGTTCTGCAGTCGTCATGAAACAGGAATGACAGACGAAACCACGAGGAACCAGAAGTCTCCTCCTCCCCTCAGACTCTAGAAGATCAGATGGAGATGTAGGGACAAGCAGGGACGTCTTCATCTGGTCCAGACCGATCAGTGTGGAGGTACCTGAAGGTCTCAGAAAGGGAGGAGGTACCTGAAGGCCACAGCAAGGGAGGAGGTACCTGAAGGTCTCAGAAAGGGAGGAGGTACCTGAAGGCCACAGCAAGGGAGGAGGTCTCACCGTCAGACAGGTAGAACCATGAACCGGATCAGTCATTACATTCTTCTCTGGTTACAATTTTTTAAATGACCTCTTCATCATGGTGTTTGACTGGCGCTGATGATGTCATCGGGTCCTTCATCACCGCCCAGGTGCTGAAGGTCATTCAGGTCATAAATGTTCTAACTCTGGAGGAGGCAGGTCTTCATGCGCTCATCAGAGTGGGCGGAGTTTGTTTTCAATCCAGATGGAAAGAACGAGTCAGACTGAGTTCATGTCATTGGTCACCTGCTGAAACCGCCGACCTCCACCTCTATGGCTCCACCCACCTCACTGACTCCCATGACTCAGACTCAGACTGATGTGTTGGGCAAATAGAGGACCATCAAACCATTAGTTTCCATTGTTTGATTGACAGCTGTCATCTCTGTGAGGGCGCGTCTCAGAACTCTGACCCAGGAGACTTGGTGCTGATGGTGACAGGGTGAGTTCTGTTCATTCAACAGGTGGTTCTGATGTTAAAGAGGTGGTTTTATAAAGATGATGATGTGATGACTTCTTGTTTGGAGGAGGTGGTGGTGCGGGTGGAGGTGGTGTGTGGTGTGAGATAGTTGAGTAATGTTGATCCGATTAAGTTTGACAGGACAGCAGAACTGACATGGTGGTTCTGGGTTCTAGACCTTGTGGTTTTGCTTTTTAGTTCTTCCCACCATTCCCTCTGACTGGATGCGAAGGATTCTGTGGCCTCAGAACTCAAGTACTCAGAACCGAAGAGACGCGGCGGCGGTGAATGACTTTTCTCTTTAAGAAGTGGGACAGGAAGTGGTTTGTGTTTGTGACGCCTGTGGGTTTTGTTCAAACACTCGTCTCTGGGAAACAGAAAGAGAGAGATAGTTTATCGTTTCAGGGGTAATCCACCTGACGGACGCCGAGACCAAAGCGAGTCTCGGTGAAGGAGGTTCCGAGGAGGAGTGACGGAGAGTTCTTATTGTGAGGCTGAGATCCGTCCCACCATCAGTCGCTCGTCATGACCTCACCTGACCTCTGACATGTTGGCCCAGAGCCGACCTTCTGTTGAGGACCGGTGGACAGAGTCGTCCCCGTCGTCAGTTCCATCACCTTAGAGGTTGTTTAGCAACCAAAGCAACCTTCATGTGTTCATTTGTTGGTCAGAGCCCAGAAGAATCACCTAAACCAGAAGGTTGGGATGAGGTCCGAAGGTGGACAAAAGTGAAAACCGGACCGCTGGAAGGGTTGAGGGGCTCACCGAGGACCAGGTTTATCCTCTGAAACCAATGCAGGGATTTCCCTGTATGCTGACGATCCTTCGGTTTATCTGTCCGAAGGATCAAACCAGGAGTTCAACAGGTGCTCCAACAAGAACTGGTGCTGGTTCTTGAGAGCAAACGGAACCCTCAGGACCCACAACCCTGATATTTGACTCCAGGACACTTAAAGTTGGTCCATATGTAGTCGGGTCCATATGCAGTCTACTCCATATGCAGCTTAGTCCACATCCAACGTAGTCCACATATAGTCTGATCCACATGCAGCCTGATCCACATGAAGGCTAGTCCACATGAAGGCTGGTCCACATGAAGGCTGGTCCACATGAAGGCTGGTCCACATGAAGGCTGGTCCACATGAAGGCTGGTCCACATGAAGGCTGGTCCACATGCAGTCCTGGGTGGAGAGGGTTGAAGAGGTACAACAGAGGAAGAGGAGACGGTCTGTCGGGTCAGTCCCTCAGCTGAACCTGCAGAACCCCTGAACTTCACTGGAGTACGTAGGAAAGTGGTGACGGCCGATAGATCGTTGAGATGGTTTCAGGGAACCCAGGTCCAAGAAAGGAGCATTAATGGCACCGCTGGGTCCAAATGGGTCCATCAGGACGTTTGATGACCTTCACAGAACTCAGCTGTTAGTTTTAGGGGGCAGCCATGTTTTTGTTCAACCGTCTATCGGACCAACGAGACCAGAAGGACTCTGAGGCCTGGAGTGACCTCTGACCTCTGTGTGCTAGTAGTCATGTGGTTGTAGCCTGGAATCATGCTGGTTGTTAATGTAGCGCCACCTAAGGCATGGAACGAACGCGGGGTCCGACCCAGTGGCGTACTGTGCCTTTAAGAGACTCGGATCGGTTCAACTTCCCTTTTCACACCTTTTCCAGCGAATGAAACCCAGAGAAAAAAACCCAAAGACTGAGAAGATGCAAACAGAACTTTCAGAAAGTTCACTTCAGCTTTCTGACGGCGTCTCTGCGGATACGTGTGTGGAGATGACCGCCGACATGTGGGCGGTGTAGTTTTAGAACAGGAAGTGCCCCTGTCAGAGTAATGGAACATTTGGGTTCCGAGAAAAAGTCGGACCTTTATCAGACCTACGTAATGAGGTGGTCAGGATGTGAGCAAGAACTTCTGGTATTAACGAGGAAATAGAAACGTTTGTACACCGCAAAAAAACACACCTGTTTATTAACGGAAGTAAATAAATAAAAATGAAATCCAGCTGTTAAAAACGTATTATTATAATTATATATGAGTGTTATTATAATTATACGTGAGTATTATTATAATTATATATGAGTATTATTATAATTATATATGAATATTATTATAATTATACGTGAGTATTATTATAATTATATGTGTGTATTATTATAATTATACATGAATATTATTATAATTATACGTGAGTATTATTATAATTATATATGAGTATTATTATAATTATACATGAATATTATTATAATTATATGTAAGTATTATTATAATTATACATGAATATTATTATAATTATACGTAAGTATTATTATAATTATATATGAATATTATTATAATTATACGTGAGTATTATTATAATTATATGTGTGTATTATTATAATTATACATGAATATTATTATAATTATACGTAAGTATTATTATAATTATATATGAGTATTATTATAATTATACATGAATATTATTATAATTATATATGAGTATTATTATAATTATACATGAATATTATTATAATTATATGTAAGTATTATTATAATTATACATGAATATTATTATAATTATACGTAAGTATTATTATAATTATATATGAATATTATTATAATTATACGTGAGTATTATTATAATTATATATGTGTATTATTATAATTATACATGAATATTATTATAATTATATGTAAGTATTATTATAATTATATATGAATATTATTATGGGTGGGAAGTATTACTTGGTTCCTATGGTTACTTGTCAGTGGGTGGGATATATTACCTGGTTACTATGGTTACCTGTCAGTGGGTGGGATATTTTACCTGGTTACCTGTCAGTGGGTGGGATATATTACCTGGTTACCTGTCAGTGGGTGGGATATATTACCTGGATTTGTTCTGAGGTTGATGTTGGAAGCAGGAAAAATTGGACAAGCGTAAAGTCCTGAGAGACTTTGACTAGGACCAGATTGTGATTTCTCTCTGACTAGGTCAGAACATCTCCAGACCTGCAGGTATTGTTGGGTGTTCCTGGTCTGCAGTGGATCAGAACATAGTGAATGTTGGTTCTGAAGGGAAGGTTCCAGAACACACTCTGCATCGCTGCTTGCTGCGTATGAGGCGGCGTGGCCAGAGACCAGGAGGCTGGACTAACTGGACCGTCTTTCCCATCATGTTGCATGATGGGATGTTTGAGGGCGTGACCGGACTGTATCAGGCCGGTGGTTATAATGTAATGGCCTAAAGCGGCTGGTCTGTCATCAGTCATGAGCTGAAGGGAAACACAAGAGGAAGCTGATGTCAGGAAAAAGCTTCACCGCAGAAACTCAGCAGCTCCACACCCCACCCCCGGCAGCGGTGGTTGGGGGGTGGGTCCAAACCCAGAGGGGGCTTGACGAGCTTCACGGGTGATGGAAGGTTCTCAGAAGAGGCGTCGCCCAGCAGAGATGGTATCTAGTGAGAAGTATGACGTATGTGACCTTCTCCACAGGACCTCAGATGTAAAGAAGCAGCGGACCGCCAGCACCTTCTCCTCCGGCGCCGAAGGTAAGACACGTCTGACATGTCGGGGGGGGTGGATCGGGGTGGGACGACAGGAAGTGGTGCGCTGTAGAAGAGTCTGAAGAGAGAGGAGCAGAAGAAGAAGAGTGTCAGATAGTAGGTGAATTCCTGCTTTCAGTTCACAGAGTGACCTTCACCTTAGAAGAACCTTCCTTCAGTTCTCTTGAGGATTCTGGACCCGAGTGAAGACATCGTAGGAGACGGACGCCTGTGGACGCAGTTAAGACTGAATGCATGACTGAATACTCACCTCAGTTACTACCTGTGCCGGTGGAAGAACTCATCACGTCGTCTTACTTTGATGTTTTCTCCTGCACAGGATGAGGAGGCGGGCCGAGCAGTGAGGGACCCCCTGAAGTCGGAAGGACATCCCACCTGTCGGAGGCGTCCGTCTCCGGAGAGCGAGCCCCGCTGGAAACGAGATTAATGACATGATAAATGGAGATGAATCCAAGAAGCCCTCCTCTGGTGCTTCTCCTGGCTCTGCCCCTCGTCCTCGCCTTCACAAAGGACGATTGTCCCCCCCCAGATAAGAGTGTGTGCTTCTGGCCGACCGTCAAACCCACCCTAAGGTTCTGGATCTGAGATGTTCTGATGGCTTCTGTCCTCCTCGCAGATCTCACCTGCTCCAACGACTTAAATCGGATCATCTCTTGTCGGTGGATCGGTACCGGGTCGGCCCGCCCAGACGCAATGTGCAGAATCCACGCAGAGAGACAGCACTCGTAAGAACCGCACCGTTACACACGGGTCAGCCAAAACATTACAACCACCCGTAAGAACCGCACCGATACACACGGGCCAGCCAAAACATTACAACCACCCGTAAGAACCGCACCGAGACACACGGGTCAGCCAAAACATTACAACCACCCGTAAGAACCGCACCGATACACACGGGTCAGCCAAAACATTACAACCACCCGTAAGAACCGCACCGATACCCACGGGTCCGCCAAAACATTACAACTACCCGTAAGAACCGCACCGTTACACACGGGTCAGCCAAAACATTCCAACCACCCATTAGAACCGCACCGAGACACACGGGTCAGCCAAAACATTACAACCACCCCTAAGAAACGCACCGAGACACACGGGTCAGCCAAAACATTACAACCACCCGTTAGAACCGCACCGAGACACACGGGTCAGCCAAAACATTACAACCACCCATTAGAACCGCACCGAGACACACGGGTCAGCCAAAACATTACAACCACCCGTAAGAACCGCACCGATACACACGGGCCAGCCAAAACATTACAACCACCCGTAAGAACCGCACCGAGACACACGGGTCAGCCAAAACATTACAACCACCCGTAAGAACCGCACCGATACACACGGGTCAGCCAAAACATTACAACCACCCGTAAGAACCGCACCGATACCCACGGGTCCGCCAAAACATTACAACTACCCGTAAGAACCGCACCGTTACACACGGGTCAGCCAAAACATTCCAACCACCCATTAGAACCGCACCGAGACACACGGGTCAGCCAAAACATTACAACCACCCCTAAGAAACGCACCGAGACACACGGGTCAGCCAAAACATTACAACCACCCGTTAGAACCGCACCGAGACACACGGGTCAGCCAAAACATTACAACCACCCGTAAGAACCGCACCGTTACACACGGGTCCGCCAAAACATTACAACCACCCGTAAGAACCGCACCGTTAAACACGGGTCCGCCAAAACATTACAACCACCCGTAAGAACCGCACCGTTACACACAGGTCAGCCAAAACATTACAACCACCCGTAAGAACCGCACCGAGACACACGGGTCCGCCAAAACATTACAACCACCCGTAAGAACCGCACCGAGACACACGGGTCCGCCAAAACATTACAACCACCCGTAAGAACCGCACCGAGACACACGGGTCCGCCAAAACATTACAACCACCCGTAAGAACCGCACCGAGACACACGGGTCCGCCACCCACCGACAGGTAACCATGGTAACCAGGTAACTTGTGTTTTTCTGACTGTTTTTAGCTGATCAGTGTAGTTCCTGTGATTAGATGTGAATAAACAATTATTTATGATTATTTAACTAGTTTGAAATGATTGTTTTTACACGAGACATAGATACAACGCTTCCTGTCAGCTGGAGCCCGTCGACCCGTCCAGGCCAGAACCACTGATGTGCTCCATGGTCTTCAAAAACAACTGGACCGTGAGTTAACGTTTGATGTCGGGTCCATCACTGTATGTTTTCATACGAAATGTCCACAGAACCAATAGTGTCTCATGTCCATCTTTTATTCTTCTGAGGTTCAAATGTCCAAAACAGAAAAGATTCTGTTCAAAGCCCAGTTCAAACAGAACTTTATCTTCTGTCAGCCCGTCTGCTCCGGTCCACTGGACCCTTCAGTTTGATCAGAACCGACCATTCAGGTGTTAAACTTCCCGGGATCAAGATCCTGGCTTTATTCCCAGATGAAGAGCTGGTCATCGGACAGGCAAGGACAGGTGAGGACAGGTGAGGACAGGTGAGGACAGGTGAGGATGGTAAGGACAGGTGAGGATGGTAAGGACAGGTGAGGACAGGTGGAGATAGGTGAGGATGGTGAGGATTGGGAAGACAGGTGAGTACAGGTGAGTACAGGTGAGGACAGGTGAGCAGTACGTACCTGAAGGTAAAAACCTCTGCAGCTGGATCAAAGCTGCGTGATGCCATCAGAGAAAGGTCAGGTTCTCATGCTCCACCCATTCAAATCTCCTCCGATGCGTCCAGCGCCACAGGAAACACTTGAGCTTGGCGCTGGTTCTGCTGGCAGTGATGTCATCACCGCTCTGATCTGGACGTCGGTACCAGCTGGTGAACGTTCTTCTCTCTGAATCTCCTCAGCTGATTTCCCGGCATAAACTGACCATCCGTCTGAGCTGCGACGCCATGAAGGAGAGCTGGAGCTTCTCCTACTCGCCAAAGTGTCACGGTGAGTAACGGACCAATGTGTCTCCTCGTCTTCCTCAGCGACCCGCTGAGAAGTTCACAATGACCTCACGCTCCCTGTTTGTGGCGCTGCAGTAAAGCTGGACCCTCCACCAAAACCTGAACTCAACTCCACCACCGTCTCCTGGATCCCTCAAGCCGCCAAGCACCAACGGGTGGAGTACTACAACGTGGAGGTGCAGTGGAGAGAAGAGGAGCAGCCGTGGAGGGTAGGACAACATCATGTGTCTGTTTGTGGTCACGTGATCCGGGGGATCCACGTCAAGTATTTGTCCTCCGAGAGGTTGTGTGTGAAGGTTCTGGTCAGCAGTCGGCGCCGTAACCTCTGATGACGGAGGAGATCCCACGAAGAAGTCCGTAGCAGCAGGAAGTGACATCACTGTTTCCACAAACTTGTGTTTTTGTCAGACCCGTTTTTAGAAGGTTGAGTTTTCAGTCCCTCAAAAGGCTGAAGTCCAAAAACGTGACAAAAGGTCAACGGCTCCTGTCCGAGGTCACGCCGGCGGGCTCCTCCCCCTAAAGGGTTTCAGACGATGTGATGAACATAAATGATGGTCCACGACCTTCTCATCTTCACTCTCTCCTCCTCAGGCTCATCGTCGTTTGAAGCAGTGCATCTGGTTCTGCTCCAGCAAACACCCGGACGAGCTGAAGGGGGCGTCGAGGTTCGAGGTCCACATCCGAGTGCAGGCCCAGAAATATTTGTCGGAGTGGAGTGACTGGAGCCCCAGTGCATCATGGGTGTCTCCAAGTGGGAGAGCGACGCCAGATTCAGGTGAAGGTTTGAAAACGTCTAGGTGGTGATAAAAGCCCTGGAGGTCCGACACGGAAGGATCAAAGCAGCAGGTCCGGGTTCGACCCGCAACGTCAGTGCCGCCATCGTTCACTCAGAACCACACGGATGGAGGCTCTTTTCTTCTACTCCACCTTCACTCCAGAATTGCTGCGCCCTGTTTAGTAGACGGCCTCATTCCTCCACCCTTCCCAGTGAGGGGGAGGAGTCCACCAGGTGGCAGAGACGGGTCAGAATGGCGGCTGGAGATGACGCTTCTGTTCCCGTTGTTTTCCACTGGTACCGCCCTGCTTTGTCTTCTTCTTCATCCTCATCCTCGGTCATTCGAACTGAACGACCTCTGAGAGCCGGAGAACTTCATCTACTCACATCCTGAACCTTCACCAGAACCAGAACAAGGACTGTGTCCCATCAGCAGCTCCCGTCCAGCAGCACCCAACCCAAAGTTCTGGTTTTGTCCCTTGAGACTAAAGAACGGGTTCTGTTGCAGTCTGGTCGGGATCAGGCGTAAGAACCTCCTGCTGATCGTCGGCCTTCATTGATGTTTGGCTCCATTATTGCTGGACCATCTGACAGGACGTCCCCCGTCAGCTGTCCCTGGGACCCTTGTCTTCCCCGTGTCTTCCTTCTGGGCCAAACACAGAAGCTGCCGTGTTCTGAGTCCGTGGAACGATCCCTGGGTTCCTGAGTGGGTTTGGGACCATTCACTCCCACCCTGCTCAAGAGGCGCTGGGTAGATGTTCCCTCAGACCCTGGGTAGACCACTTTCACAGAGTCCAACCTCCGTCCCTCCCTCCCAGGAGACACTGAGCTCCGCGGTGATCACTGTCGGCGCTGTTAGATGGTGTCTGGTCACGGAGGTTCTGGTGATCTCTGGTGGAAACCTAAGCTTCTGCTGGAGGTCCAGTCTCCGGTTCCTATCACACCCAGGTGTTCGGACAGATCTCATCCCCCGTGTGATGTTCTTCAGCGGCTGTGGTGCTGAAGTGGTAGCCTCCGTAGGACTCGGTCGTGGTACCGCCTGCACGGACCCTGAGCCAGTTCTGTTGGGGAATAGTAGAACCTGGATTATTTCTGGGTCAACCTTGGCTTTAAGGTGACCTTTGACCCTCTCTCTCCTGTCTGCTGACAGATGTTACGAAAGGCATGCTGGGCTTCCTGGCGTGTGCTGTGGCTGTGGTTTTGGTTCTGGTGCTCCTCAAGACCGACAGAACCACCTGGTGAGCAGAAACTACACCAACGTCTTCGTCAAGAAGTCTTATCTTTATTGTCCAAGAGCAGAACTTCTTCCAGGATTCTTGAAGTCCAGATGGTCTTTCTCTTTTCAGGGTTTATATAGTGAAGAGAATCAGAGGTCCTCCTCTCCCAAACCCCGGACAGTCCTTCCTGCAGGATTTCCCCTTCCAGGTGAGATAGAGTTCAAGTTAAGTTCAAGTTCACGTTCAAGTTCAAACGTTACGTTAAATAAAGATACGTTACGTAAGTTACGTTACGTAAAGTAACGTTACGTAAAGTTACGTTACGTAAAGTTACGTTACGTAAAGTTACGTTACGTAAAGTTAGGTTACCTAAAGTTAGGTTACCTAAAGTTAGGTTACGTAAAGTTAGGTTACGTAAAGCTAAGTTACGTAAAGTAAGGTTACGTAAAGTTACGTTACGTAAAGTTACGTTACGTAAAGATACGTTACGTAAAGTTAGGTTACGTAAAGTTAGGTTACGTAAAGTTAGGTTACCTAAAGTTAGGTTACGTAAAGTTAGGTTACGTAAAGTAAGGTTATGTAAAGTTACGTTACGTAAAGTTACGTTACGTAAAGTTACGTTACGTAAAGTTACGTTACGTAAAGTTACGTTACGTAAAGTTACGTTACGTAAAGTTACGTTACGTAAAGATACGTTACGTAAAGTTAGATAACGTAACCTGACATGTGCAATAATTATATATAAAAGTACCGAAGACATGACATCATCACCAGACGATGTCATGTCGTTGACAGTCCGGGAGGTTCCGACTGTCAATCATGAGACTAACTCCTCCCTGCTCTCTCTTCCAGAACTGGGTGACTCCTCCCTTCTTCTCCACCTCCTTTCATTCGCTGCTGACACCGGTGGAGATCGTCTCCGTGGAAGTTTCCTCCACCCAACATTCTGATGGGCCCAGCGGGCCGGAAGCGGGGCTGCTGGAGAGGATGAGGAGGAGAGTCAGCCAGGAGAAGGAGACTTCCAGCTTTTCCAATCCCACCTACTCCCTTCTGTCTCCCGCTGCTCCTCCGGTCTTCTCCCTCACCGCTGGGAGTCTGGAGGCCTGTGACGCCGACACGCCCTACGGCCCGGTCGTCCGTCGGGATGAAGATAAACGTGAGGAGGAGGAGCAGAGGATCGAAGATGAGATCCTGAAGATGCTCTCTGGAGGCAGCGGCAGCAGCGAGACCATCCCGGTCATCTCAGACTACGAGAAGGTTGAGGAGCCAGGAGGTGAGCTCCTCCGGCTGCAGAGGCTGGATTCAGGAGTGTGCAGCGGTGAAGAAGTCAGTCAGGAGAGTCTGGAGGCCGACGGCTGTCAGGAGGAGGAGCCCCAGGGCCAGGAGGAGAGAGAGGGAGGGAATAGAGAGGAGGAGGATCTGCTGAGGCTGTTCAGGAGCGGTGGAGATGTTCCTGACAAAAGCTCCATCCAGGTTTCTTCTTGTTATGAGCAGGTTCAGCTGCGTGCCGACCTCCTGGTCTCGGGTCTGAGCACCGCGGCCGAGGAGCAGGGGAGTCGGGAGGACTTCCTGCTCCCTCCTCTAGCTGCTCCTTCCTTCTCCTCCTTCGCACTCCTACCCTCGAAGGTCTCTGAGGCAGGTTTGAGTCCAGGTCTGATCCTGGAGAAGATCTTTCTGTTGTCCTCCAGCGGCTCGGTGGCGCCCTCTGCTGGTGGATACCTGCCAGTAACACCTGGAGAACCTGCAGCTGGTCCAACATCTTCTCAGCAGGACCGTCAGCTGGACCCGTCCTGACATCAAAGCTTTTATTTCATGTCTGATTCTGGATCCACGTTTATTATTTATGATGTTTTATTCTTCATTGTTATCCAAGCGTACATTTATAAACATATTTATATTTATTTTTAAAACACCAACCAGCATCTATCTCCTTCAATGTCTTTGATGTTTCCTGTTTAAGTTTGTAAAGACATGGAAACCTTCTCAAATGAAAAATAAATATTATTAAATAAAAGTATTATTATCATTATTATTATCATTATTATTATTATTATTATTATTATTATTATCATTATTATTATTATTATTATTATTATTATTATTTGTGAAGTTGTTTGAGCTCACGCTCATATTCTTTTCTTTTTATTTCACTTACATTTTATTTTAACTGGTCACATGGTTTGTGATGGTTCTGCTGCTGTGGACCTGCTGGATGTCCTCTGATGACAAGATAATCATGATGATGATTATTGTTGTTGTTATTATTATTATTATTGTATAGTTTTCCCCCATAAACTATCACTATATGTTACATTAATATTAATGTGATTATCGACCATGGAGATGTTGGAGAAATTGGATTATAGCTGATATCTTTGCTGCTTTTACCCCGTCTGTATCTCTCCTCACCTGTCTCTCTCTTTCTCTCTCTCACTCTCTCTTTCTCTCTCTCTCTTTCTTTCCATACCCCACCGGTCATAGCAGTAGGCCGTCCTCCCTGAGTCTTGGATCTGCTCGAGGTTTCTGCCTGTTAAAGGGCAGTTTTTACTCGCCATTGTCTCCAAGTGCTGCTCAAGGAGGAATTTGTTGTGTCTGTAGATAATTATATAAAGACTTTGTTCTAGACCTGCTCTTTCTGGAAAACACCTTCAGACAACTGTTGTTGTGAATTGGTGCTATATAAATAAAGATTGATTGATTGATTGATTGATTGATTGATATTTGTCTATTTTCACTTCCAGAAGGGTCATGTGGGTTCTCCGTCGTTACGTCACGTTTGTTTCACCTTTATCTTCCGTTTATATACCCCCCCCCCCCCCCCCCCACTGACAGGTAACCATGGTAACCAGGTAATATATCCAACCCACTGACAGGTAACCATGGTAAACAGGTAATCAGTGTTATTCTGACTTTGTCTGCTAGTGGTTATAATGTTCTGGCTGATCAGTATATATTGAAGGCCCACTGTGTTCGATGTTTGCGTGAGGTGAACTGAACTCTGGGAATCCCAGCAGACACACTGGTGCAGCGTTGTTGAGCGGGAGCGTCACTGTTGCTGGGCGGGGAGACGTTGCGTCAGCGTACCTGTGCTCACCTGTGACAGCGATGTTCCTCCTCTGCAGACAGAGAACTCAAACATCTCTGAGTGGATCCAAACAGCCGCAGCAACATTTATTGACCGGTTTCTACCTTTGGACCTGCAAACAGAGGAAGAGCCGTTCTGTCTCGGTCAGAGCAGCATGTCTGGGCTGGAGCTCAGCAGTGGTTCTGCTCACATCTGTTAGATTCCGGCACCGGCGCGTCTCCACGGACGCGGAGATGATTCCTCAAGGAGCAGGAGGCGAGGAGTGACGCGATGGCGCTCGGTCACGGCTCCAAGAAGTCAATCTCCTGTGACCAGGAGGTCACCGCTGCGTCTGTGAGCAACGAGGTCAGTAGTGCTAATGCTAAAGAAGCTACATGTTTGCAGACCCAGACGGGTCACTCAGGTCCAGGTCCACTCCAGGATTCTTGGCAGCCTTAAAAAAAAAGAATAACATCAGAGGCAGAAAAATGTTTTCATTGTCTGGACCATGAAGATCATCTCTCCACTCCTGCTTTATGTTTTATATTTTATGTTTTATGTTTGTATCTTCACCTGTGTGAGCAGAAACTCTGAAGTGGTGAACAGTGACTTCCTGTTTGACTGGGGTATAAATATGAGGTGACACAGGAAGACGTTTAAAGAGAGACTGGAGATGTTAGACATCTGCCTGGAAGAGGACATGTCTGTAAACTCACCCCACACACTGTGAGGAGGATGGTTGGACTGGATAAAGACTCTCCAAGGATCACAGCTAGAGAGGTCAGAGGTCAGCTGAATCCTGGGGTCAGAATGTCTCTCTAACCACCATCAGATGGCGCCGACACCAACACCAGCTGTTTGGGAGGGTAGCAAGAAAAAACCCTCTGCTGTCGTCCACAAACAAGCTAACGCTGCTACAAGCTAATGCTGCTACAAGCTAACGCTGCTACAAGCTAACGCTGCTACAGTTTAACAAACACCTCTGGGACTTTCACTGGAACAAGGTCAGAGTTCAGATGAGACCAAATTAGAGCTTTTTTCGCCACAAACATCTGAGATGGGTGTGGCCCAGCAAAAAATGAAGTCATATAGAAAAGCCCCTCATACCCACTGTGAAGTCAGGTGGTGGATGTCTGATATTGTGGGGCTGATTTTCTTCCAAAGGTTCTGGACATCTTGTTAGAGACATGGTTCCATGGACTCCATCAAACACCAGCAGATGCTGGATGAAGACCTAGAAGAGGGTCTAGCTCGCAAAAACAATAAACCCAGCGAGGCACAAATGTTTTTAGAGAAGAAGTAACAGATAGATGTTGTGAAGGAAATGTTTGTTTGTACTGTGTGTTAGTTTGAGGGTGGAAGGTTTGTTTACAGAGATGCCTCTTTTAAAAAATGTCGTTTTTACCCGTCATGAAGAACAGGTTCATCGAAAGAAGGTGAAGGTCGTCTCTGTTCTCCACAGGTAGGAGCTGATGGACACTCAGAGGCTCCGCCCACCAGGAAGACCCGCTCCTGCATGGGTTTCCTGGCCGTCTTCAGCATCGTCTTCATCGGGGCCGGAGCCACACTGGCCTGGTACTTCCTAGGTAAGGAGTCTCCGCCTGCAGGTATCTGACTTTTCCTGGACTCCAGAAGATGAACCTGATCTTCCTCACAGACGACCAGCAGACCAGGTTTCCATGGAAACGTCTGATGGATGGACTTCTGTACAAAAGTTCTTACACTGTAAAAAATGTCCAGACAGAACATGAGCCGTACCTGAGCCTGCAGCTGCCGGTTCTGACCTCTTCTTCATCTTCACACCTTCCTCTGGAGCAGATTACCGGATCTGGGTGCTGGAGCCTCGGGTCCAGCGGCAGTTCACGGCCCACCTGTCCATCCTGGACCAGAACTTCTCTGCCGACCTGTCCTCGCACTCCAGCGCGTTGTTCAAGAAACAGGCCAAAGATGTGGAGAACCTGGTGAGCAGGTCAAGTACTCTGATGATGATGAGGATGATGATGATGATGATGTCACTGAGGACACCTCCAGACAGCACCGCCGCTTTCCCATAATTCCATGCATGAGTCCAGTTGTGCCGTAGATGAATGAAGATCCGTTCCCATGGAGAAATCATGGAGATGAGACCTTCAGGAGAGCTGATGTTTGTCTTCCTCTTCCTCTTCCTCTTCCTCCAGGTAGAGAAGGCGATGAAGGCCTCAAATCTGTCTCGATGCTTCAACTACACCACCGTCTTCGCCTTTGGGTGAGTAATAATAACCAGAGGGAACCGTCCTATAAGCCGTATCCAGCAGCCAGCCACAACATTACAACCACCCTTGATGTCTGAAGCAGGAGAACGTTTCCAGCATGAGAAGTTCTCCAGAACTGCAGTGGTCAGAACCTTCTGTAGTGGTAGCTGTGATGAGGTCATGACCTTTGTGGCCCGTCTCTACACGGGGTAATCATGCAGGCGGATGTTCTTGTCTGCAGGGAGGGCAGTGTGGTGGTTCACTTCTGGATGCTGATGTCGGCGCCCAGCAGCCATGTTGGGAAGGTCACCATGGAGAAGGTCGCCTGGAGCCTGGATGATGGGTTGAGGCGCATCGCGGGGTCCACGAAGGAGGAGGAGGTGGCCTCCTTCAATGGGTACCTCCTCCACCTCCCCTCGCTGTCTGTCAGCGGTGAGAGCCACAGACAGGAAGTGTGAGAGAGACAGAAAGTGTCTTTTTAAGATGTAAGCCTGAGAAATGAGGCTGAAAAACTCAAACATTAATTCTTCTCCCGTCTTTTTCTTCTCTCTCCAGAAACCAACTCTAAAGTCATCGAGCTTTTGAAAGCCTCATTTGGTATCACTCCTAATTTATTTATACCTCATTATGCATGTACCTCGTTATACATGTAACTCATTATACATGTACCTCGTTATACATGTAACTCATTATATATGTACCTCATTATACATGTACCTCATTATACATGCACCTCATTATACATGTACCTCATTATACGTGTACCTCATTATGCATGTACCTCATTATACGTGTACCTCATTATACATGCACCTCATTATACACGTACCCCATTATACACGTACCTCATTATACATGTACCTCATTATACGTGTACCTCATTATACATGCACCTCATTATACATGTACCTCATTATACACGTACCTCATTATACATGTACCTCATTATAAATGCACCTCATTATACATGTACCTCATTATGCGTGTACCTCATTATACATGTACCTCATTATACATGTACCTCATTATACACATACTTCATTATATATGTACATAATCATACATGCACCTCATTATACACGTACCTCGTTATACATGTAACTCATTATACCTGCACCTTATACATGTACCTCATTATACATGTACCTCATTATATATGTACCTCATTATACATGTACCTCATTATACGTGTACCTCATTATACATGCACCTCATTATACATGTACCTCATTATACATGTACTTCATTACACATGTACCTCGTTATACATGTACCTCATTATACATGCACCTCATTATACATGTACCTCATTATACATGCACCTCATTATACATGTACCTCATTATACATGTACTTCATTACACATGTACCTCGTTATACATGTACCTCATTATACATGTACCTCATTATACATGTACCTCGTTATACATGTACCTCATTGTATATGTACTTCATTATACATGTACGTCATTATACATGCAGGGATTTGTGGGTATTATCTGGACACTCAGCGTTTTCGTGTTTTAATGGTCTGAGGTGAGAATCGTTCTCCTCCACCTGTGAGTCAGGAGTAGGTTCAGGAAGTCGTCTTTGATAAAGTGCTGCTTTGACCCGACTGATGACATTCAGATGTTAACGTCCCCATGACAGCAGAATCAGAGGTCCGCAAACTAGAGCCGTTTCTCCTTCCTCCTGAAGAAGACCTCTGGTAGAGACTCAAAGAAGAGTCTCTACAGCAACCATCAGAACATCATGGCTCTGACTTGGAACCCTCACACTGAAGGAAAGGATAATGTGGTTCTGAACTTTATCTGAGTCCAAAGTTCTGCACCTTGAACTGAAAACCCATCGCTACTAGGTGTCGTTTGGGATTTGAACCCAAGACCATCCCTTCCCGACGAGTCACAGAGTTCTAAACCAGACTTAACAGAACTTTCTCTTTGGAACAGAAGGTTCTTCTGAACTTCTGGGAAGCACCTGAGTGACGTGAACAGATGTTTTCAGAGATAGAGGATATTACAAGGGCTTTCTGGGATTTGAACCCAAAGCCAAGGTCACCCTCTTACTGAAGCTCTCCTGTCCTGTCAGGTCCTCAGATGGCGGATGAGATCTGATGGACGACCTTCGTGTCTGTTAAAGGGACAGACACGTTCTTCTCGAGCGATAAACCTGGATTTAGCCGAAGACAGGACCACAGCAGAGGCAGCAGTACTTCCGGCCCGTTTCCTGGTCCTGGTATGTACAGGTCCTGGATGGATGGCAGGTTGGCTCCCCTGATGTTCTGTGCAGTCCTGAAGGTCCAGACCAGACAGTGGTGGAGGTGCACATATCCCTGGGGGGCACCCGTACCAACTGTCTGGATTCTGGATGTGCCTCCTGTCAGTCAGGAAGTCTGCGATCCACTGACAGGTGGAGGCGGGCCCAGCAAGCTGGGAGGGTTTGGGGTGAAGAACTCCAGCGATCATCGTGTTGAACAAAAAACTGAAGTCCACAAAGAAGATCCTGCTGAAGGCCCGGGGGAGTCCAGGTGTTGCAGAATGTGGTGCAGAACCCCGTTTACTGCATCGTCCACCGATCAGTCGGACCACAGATGTCAGGCCGACGGACCTGTAGCGGTTCAGTCCTGTGACGGAGGGCTTGTTGGGGGACGGAGATGAAGATGGACGGCAAAGGCCGGAGGGTGATGGTCCACTGTACCTTCTTGATTCTCTTGAAGTTGAAGTTTCTACAAAGGTCACTGGTCTGGTCCTTCACACCGGAGCACCAATCAGCCTGTCCTTCAAAAGGTTCCTTTGATTGTCATGCGTGGACTTCTTCTAAAACCGTCTGGAGCAGGAAAAGCTTTTATCCCCTGAGGAGGTTCTCCTCCATGGAGATGGAGACAATGTTAATGGAACCAAACAACAGCGCTCTCGCGGGCTCGTCCGGGATTTGAACCCGGGACCTCTCGCACCCGAAGCGAGAATCATACCCCTAGACCAACGAGCCACTTGTGCTGAAGGAACCCTGTAGTCTTTCTTGTACCCGTCTTCTTTTCTCACGGAGGATGGCATGTGGTCGATGCCCCAGTTTGATTCATCAGCTGAGTGATTGATATGAAGGTCCAGAATCAGTCCATCCATGGGACGGTTCACGTCCGCTGTACGGGTGTCATCCTTCTACTTTCTGCCGCTCTCCAGAAGAAGGTGGAGAAACGGGCTACAGTTCAGTGGACTGAGGTGGACCCGCCTCTCATCCAGAACCACATCACTATTTAACAGACTGTGTTTTAGTCTGAGACGTCCCCCCAAGTTTTATGAAACTCTTTTGTTTACTTTTGGCGTATGTCTAGTTACAAGCCTGTCAACCAACATATCGATTCTCACATCACCAACCGACCAACCAACTAACCAACCAACCAACCAACTAACCAACCAACCAACCAACTAACCAACCAACCAACCG
Organism: Lophius americanus; assembly: GCA_037951165.1. Classification (NCBI taxonomy): domain Eukaryota; kingdom Metazoa; phylum Chordata; class Actinopteri; order Lophiiformes; family Lophiidae; genus Lophius; species Lophius americanus. The sequence goes on along the minus strand of JBBDHG010000141.1, from coordinate 156,239 downwards.
ACCAACTAATCAACCAACCAACCGACCAACCAACTGACCAACCAACCAACCAACCGACCACCTGACCGACTGACCAACCAACTAATCAACCAACCAACAAACTAACCAACCAACTAACCAACTGACCAACCAACCGACCACCTGACCGACTGACCAACCAACTAATCAACCAACCAACAAACTAACCAACCAACTAACCAACTGACCAACCAACCGACCACCTGACCGACTGACCGACTGACAGACCAACCAAACCCCCAGCATCGTTGAAATGCCAGACAGAATCATGTTGTTATCTATACGTGATTATATGCAAGGTACTCCTTAGTGAAGGAATGTTACTGCTGTTGGTAGTAAGCTAGTTAGCCCACATGCTAAAGCTGCCATTTACTTTTAAGTCAAATGTGATTAAAAATATCTCTGTCATAAACATCATTTATCAAATATCTCCACCCTTGGTAAGACCCCCTTCTGAGCTGCTCCAACTGTTATACCAACCAAACCGTACTAAACCTGTCGTACCAACTACACCTGAAAATATACCTGAACACAAGTCCGGTCCTAACTGTCCTGGTTGTCCTCTAGACTGCTACCACTACCAGAGGGTTGTGTCCAGCAGCCCCCTGGCCCTTCGTGGCCCCAACACACACCGCTCCTCCTGCCTCTGGCACCTCCAGGCGTCCTCGGGGTCCCAGCTGGAGCTCCACATGGAGTGGCTGTTGCCGGAATGTCGGGACCGGCTGTTGGTGTACGACTCCCTCGTCCCCACCGACGCCCACCTCATCACGTCGTGAGTTCCGACCCCTGCTACACCCCAGACTCAGATGTCCAAGCGTAATCGTAACGGTGTGTATGATTAAGGGGGGGGTTATGATGAAACGGGTCGACACGGGTCAAGAGGTTGGCGCGTAGGTTTCACCAGTAGCACACTATGCCCAAAACAAAAGTAGTTCTAGTCAAACCGACCGTCTCCTCCGTCTGTCCTTAGAGCTTACGGCTGCAGCAGACATGAGCGGGTGGTCCGGGTCCTGTCGTCGGGCCAGTGGATGGCGGTGGTCTGGAAACAGGGTCTGTACAACTACAAGGACCCCTTCTCTCTGTCGGCACAAGCCTGGGACCACCAGGGTGAGACCACCTGCATCCCCTGGTGCTCCTTTAGTTCAGGAATGATTCTGTCACCGTCGCGTCCCGTTGTAAAAGTCCTCCTGTAAGGCGGAACCTCTCTGGACCTGATGAGACCGGGCAGTATCAGACGCCGGGTCAGCGGGTTGTTGGGTTGCTGCTGCTGTATTTATGATCTTTATCCTCTGAGTCTTCATCAACGGCTTCAGTTGAGATTATTGATGCAATAGAGAAGAACATGAAATACCGTCTTCTTCTTCCTCAGAGTGTAACTCCACCATAGAGCTCCGGGCGGCGCCGGGGGTCCAGGGCACACTGAGGACACCTTTCTACCCCAGCTACTACCCTCCAGACACCAACTGTACCTGGAGCTTCATCGTAAGGAACTTCTTCATCCGCATTTCCTCCACCTCTAGACTGACTGACCCATTAACCCTCTCTCTGGTCCCAGATGCCCGGGCCGGGCCTGGGCTTGTCCCTAGAGTTTGAGGGCTACGAACTGAGCAGAGCGAGCTACGACCAGGACTGCACCCAGGGACAGTGGATGATCCAGAACCGCAGGTAGGCCGATCACCAGTCAGTCCTGCTGCAGAGTAGGAAACAGCAGTTAAGACCACCCTACAATGTGGATCAAAGCCTGCCGAGCCCAACAAGGTTCCAGGGGCAGCGGTCCAACCGGATCGGCTTCATGACTTCCCTTTAAAACAACGGTTTTCACTATTTCAGATAATGGTTTTCTTAGGAAGACTATTAATACTGATATTATATTTTGGTAACAATTGTTTTGGCCAGAGGACCGGGTCAGAACCTCTCCCGAACTGCAGGTCCTGTTGGGTGTTTCCGGTGTGCAGCAGCTAGAAGCTACTAGAGTGGTCTAAGGAGGGACAAGTGGTGTCCCGATGACAATGTCTGGGGGGACTGGAGGGCTTCTGACCTTCAGAGGAGCTACTGTAGGACACATTACTGGGAAAGTTACTTCTGGTTCTGAAGGTGTCAGAACACACAGAAACACAGAAGGGACAAACATGATAGTAGGAAGGTGGTTGTAATGTAATGGCTGATAGTGTGCTGGTCTGTGTCATCCCTTCAGAAGGCTACAGAGGTGGTGAATAACCAACTGCATGTTCTCTGCAGTTGAATAAAGTGTAACTCCTAAAACAGGAAGTAGAACTACAGTCATGGTCCAGTTAGGAAGCCAACAGAACCAGTTGTGGGTAAGAAGGTTGGAAGATTCTGGTGATGTTATTGTGTGTGACCAGCAGGGGGCAGCAGTGGCTCAAACCCGCCGTCAGCACCAGTTTGTCATGTGAGGTTTTTCCCCTTAAAGGCCTTTCATGTTTACTTTCAGTGTTGAGCTTTTTTGTCTCCGCTGAATAACATCAAAGCCTCGGCGATGCGTCTCCCAGACTCTCCTTCATCTCCTCTCCTCAGACTTTGCGGAACCAGAAGCCTTCAGCCGTACAACGAACGCCTCTTCCTGCTCTCCTCCGCCGCCACTGTGGTGATGACATCAGAGGTGTCGCTCACCGGACCGGGCCTCCAGCTCAGCTTCAGAATCTTCAACCTCTCCGACCGTGAGCGCAGGAAGCGGCACAGATAAACCTGGGTCGATAAAAGCGAGCGATGGTGAGGTGATGCGTTTGTGTGTCTTATTCCAGCGTGTCCAGGACAGTTTCTGTGCTCCACCAACGGCCTGTGTGTCCCCGCCTGTGACGGCATGAAGGACTGTCCCAACGGTCTGGACGAGAGGAACTGTGGTAGAACAAATACTTTTGTCCCCGACTACACATGTACGTTCATCGTGTTAGGGAACACTCGTGTGCATAAGAGAGAGAATGTTCCCTCCCTAGTTCAATCATGTTACGTAATTCAAATGAAGGTGAGTTTATCGTCGTATCGATTTATCGTTTCGTGTTAAATTTAGAGATAAAAACTGGGAAGAAATCATTTTTCCACAGTTTCTATTTCTTGGTGAGGACATCAAAGGGTTAAAGTCATCAAGTGTTGTTTATGGACTTTAACAACAGTCTTTTCAAATTCATCAAGCAAACAGTGATAAAAGGAACCTAGTTGGAAAACCAGCCAAATGTTGCGTCTTCTGCAGGGGCCGCATGTTTGACCCTCCTTCAGAGGCTGAGCTCCGACCAATTACAGACAAATATCACGTTCCTTATGATCTAAGATCAAATATCACGTTCCTTATGATCTAAGATCAAATATCACGTTCCTTATGATCTAAGATCAAATATTATATTCCTTATGATCTAAGATCAAATATTATATTCCTTATGATCTAAGATCAAATATCACGTTCCTTATGATCTAAGATCAAATATTATATTCCTTATGATCTAAGATCAAATATTATATTCCTTATGATCTAAGATCAAATATCACGTTCCTTATGATCTAAGATCAAATATCACGTTCCTTATGATCTAAGATCAAATATCACGTTCCTTATGATCTAAGATCAAATATTATATTCCTTATGATCTAAGATCAAATATCACGTTCCTTATGATCTAAGATCAAATATTATATTCCTTGTGATCTAAGATCAAATATTATATTCCTTATGATCTAAGATCAAATATCACGTTCCTTATGATCTAAGATCAAATATCACGTTCCTTATGATCTAAGATCAAATATCACGTTCCTTATGATCTAAGATCAAATATCACGTTCCTTATGATCTAAGATCAAATATCACGTTCCTTATGATCTAAGATCAAATATTATATTCCTTGTGATCTAAGATCAAATATTATATTCCTTATGATCTAAGATCAAATATCACGTTCCTTATGATCTAAGATCAAATATCACGTTCCTTATGATCTAAGATCAAATATCACGTTCCTTATGATCTAAGATCAAATATCACGTTCCTTCCTCTAACCTTTGACCTTTACCACCTAACAGAGACACACCGTGACTGATGTATATAAATATTTAAGTTATGAGTATGCTGTGTATAAAAACTCCTTTTGTTTGGATACTACTAATACTTGTGTGTGTTTCAGTGTGTGTGGCCCAGTACCGGTGTCCAGAGGACAGCCAGTGTGTGGACTACTACAAGGTGTGTGACCAGCACCCGGACTGCCCTGAAGCCATGGACGAGATGAACTGCACTAAAGGTAACTTCCTCCGATCCGTTCGGGTCCGCGCGGCACCTTTCAGGCCGGTTCCGAGTGGAGGATGTGTGAAGTATGAAGTGTGTGTTTTCAGGTGTGGCGTGTTCAGACATGACGTACGTGTGCGCCGACGGGACGTGTCTGAAGAAACCCAACCCAGAGTGCGACTTTGTCAACGACTGCCCCGACGCCTCGGACGAGAAAAAGTGTGGTGAGACGCCGCCTCGTCTTCGTCCCGCCTCAAAGGTCCGATTCCTGGAAGAGTCGGGACACCGTTCAAAAGATGGAATAAAAACCCGTTGCTGTCGTCGCAGGTCCATTCAGCAAAAATACAATTAGACGGAGTAGAAATACGGAGACAGGGGACACTTGTCCATATTAGACGCTTCTTACTGGGCCACACGTTTTCACGGGGGGGGGGTCTGGATTCCAGTGGGGTCAGAACCCGTACCTGGACTCTTACTTTGAAGACCCGTTGATGTGAGACAGCAGGAGTCATCAAGTCATCAGTGTTCAGATGTTGTTCTGGATCTGTTTGGACCTTTCACCGCTAACCGAGCCTGATACCGGTACCGTGAGCTGGGATAAGCCCCCAGACCAGCACAGATACGGGTCTTCTAAACGTGGACTTTTTCTGCGTCGGGTCCGTCCGCCTCACATGGACTCTGGTCCAGTTCTAGGTGTTGCTTTCATGCTGGTATTTCACGCAGGGTCACCTGAACAGTCAAAGGTCACGGGATCCGATCCCGGTCCTCCTCCTGGTCCCATTCCTCCAGGTTCTGAATCTTGTGGTGATATCATGGTCTGCACACTCCTGGACCGTCTTTCTTCTGAACCGGTTCTGAGCCTCTCTCCACCTCTGCTGCTGCAGGAGCCTCCACCCAGTCTTGTCTCCGTCAGCTGGACCCAGAGAACCAGAACCTCATGGAATGTTTCCAGCAGGTGCTTCTCATTGTTCCAGAACTTTTCCCGGTCTTTGGTCTCGACCTCTCTGAGACGCGTTTCTCAAACTTTCTCTTTTGTCTTTGAGAAACATTTGAAACATTTGTTTTTTTAGAATCAGTCGTAATAATTATAATTATAGGAAATATAACGATTATAAGGTTTTGACTCCTCCTTCCTTCTGAATGTTTCCCTCTGCCTCCTCAGACTGCGGCCTGAGGCAGTTCTCCAGCCGTATTGTGGGCGGGACCAATGCCAGGGAGGGGGAGTGGCCGTGGCAGGTCAGTCTGCAGGTGCGGGGGACCCACCTCTGCGGCGGGGCGCTGATATCCAGCCTGTGGGTGGCGTCGGCCGCCCACTGTTTCTATGACGACCAGTAAGTGCAGGAGGAGAAGCAGGAAGTAGAATCCTTTCAAAATAAAACCTTCAGCTGATGAAACACAAACAAACACAGTTAAGAATAATAAAAGTGTTAAAAGTATGAAGGTTCTGGAAGAAGGTGCCTTCAGTCAAAGGTTTGGACCTCATAGGTTCTGTCCTCCGGCGCTGAAGACATTTAAACATTAAAACGGATCTTCACACGTTCAGCGGCTTCGTGAGGTCTTCACCAGGAGTCTTCATCGGTCTTCAGCTCTGCCTGTCCATCAGGCGTATGACACCGGCTCGTCTGGGACGCACGGCGACACGGGTCCGGTAGGGTCGGGCCGGGCTTCAGCCTCTGACAGTCTTCTCACATGGTGAGACCATCAGAAGTCCAAAACCCAGAACGCTCCTCCGGGATCTATTCCCTTCAGGACCGTTGGGAAACGGTTCCAGGTGATGACCTCATGAAGCCGGAGGACAGAACCTGGAGAAGGTTCTGAGCTGTCATCAGGGCGGCAGATGGACCACTCAAGAACTCTTCAGATGGAGAGGACCGACTACAGAACATGATGAAGACGATGAGAAGCCTTCAACACGGTTCTGTAGTACTTGGGTCCAAACTTTGGTTCCACAGATGGACACCAATCTTGTCTTGCTGTAACCAGTACCTCCTCTTCCTCCTGCAGTCTCTACTCCCCCTCAGTGTGGACCGTCTACCTCAGCAAACTCATGCAGAACCGCAGCAGCTCCATGGAGGAGGTGGTCCGGGTTCAGAGGATCCACCTTCACCAGTACTACGACGACGACACCCAGGACTACGACCTGGCTCTGCTGAAGCTGGACCGCTCTGCCGCCATGGTGCTGACCGGACATTCTCGACCCGCCTGCCTGCCTCCGCCCACCCACCAGCTGGAGCCGGACCTGATCTGCTGGGTCACCGGCTGGGGGTCTCTCCACGAGGGAGGTGAGGAAGGACAGGAGACAATACGGGTCGCATTAAGTGTGAGGAGTTCAATCAGGGGGGCGCTGGTACAACGCAGGGGGCTGGGGGCTTTTAGGCATAGACCCTTACAGTCAGGGACAAAAGGCAGGATGACCTCACGCCTTCATCCGTCGTATATGTATACGATGTTTAAACGTATATATACCTATTTATACATTTATTTATACTACATATACTGCAGTATATGTAGTATAAAGATGAGGATGGTGAGGATGGTGAAGGTGGTGGAGGTGGTGAAGGTGATGAAGGTGATGATGATGATGATGATGATTAAGTTTAGGATGATGATGATGATGATGATGATGATGATGATGATGATGGTGATGATGGTGACGATGGGGATGATTAAGGTCATGACGATGATAATGATGATGATGGTGAAGGTGATGATGATGATGATGATGATGATGATGATGATGATGACATGGAACATCAGATGGAGGAGGAGCTTAATTGGATTTTTTCTGATAATCTCCTCCTTAACCTTCATATCATGCCTTTATTCTGAAAGGGTCCCACATTCCTTTATTCTGACAGAACCTCACCGGTTCTTCCTCTCGTCTCCTCAGGAACCGTCAGTAACGTCCTTCAGATGGTCGACGTTCGCCTGGTCAGCGAGGAAGCCTGCGTCCGCTCCTACGGCCACCTGGTCACTCCCAGAATGCTTTGCGCTGGTTATCGCAGTGGGAAGAAAGACGCCTGTCAGGTATGCAAAAACGCAAAAACGCAAAAACGCAGAACAAGATTAAAGAAATAAAAACTTTTACCCACAAAAATATTCACAGGATTTAACGCTGACAGGAGGTTGTCGGTTCAACCGCCGGGGCTGTGATGACATCACACATGTTTTTATTATTGATCATCAGGGCGACTCTGGGGGTCCGTTGGTCTGTCAGGAGCCCACGGGTCGCTGGTACCTGGCCGGGGTGGTGAGCTGGGGGCGGGGCTGTGGTCGTCCGGACCTCTACGGCGTCTACACTCGCATCACCAGACTCAGCGACTGGATCAAGCAGGTGATCGGCGGCTCCTGAGGGACATCAGCTGACTCTGACCCGGTCACATGACCTGAGTAAAGAAACCAGGGTGAGGCTGAAACGTTGGACCTGTTAGAAAAAATGAAAACTCTGTTTTTAGACGTGATTAAACTTCACTGATGTCAGACGATGAAAGAAAACGCTTCTGTGTAAAAAGTGATGTACTTTGATCTTTGACGCCCTTTAAAACCAAAACTTCTGTATTCTGAAGATTTTGGAGGTCAAATAATTTTTTTCACCAAATAAAAGTTGTTTCTGTTTAGTTATTAAATTTGTAAAGTTCTGGTTGTTTTGTTCATCAACCTTCCTGTGAAGCGAGAAGGTTCTGGGTTCAAATCCTCTGGTGCTTTATGAAGGGTCCAGGTTTGGACCCACCCACCACAGAACTGACAGACTGACGGTTTCATGCATAGAGACCCGTTAATGCTGAACCAATCAGCCATAACATTATAACTACTGATAGGTGACATCATCTAAACATCGGTTACCTGGTTACCATGGTTACCTGTCAGTGGGTGGGATATATTACCTGGTTACCATGGTTACCTGTCAGTGGGTGGGATATATTACCTGGTTACCATGGTTACCTGTCAGTGGGTGGGATATATTACCTGGTTACCATGGTTACCTGTCAGTGGGTGGGATATATTACCTGGTTACCATGGTTACCTGTCAGTGGGTGGGATATATTACCTGGTTACCATGGTTACCTGTCAGTGGGTGGGATATATTACCTGGTTACCATGGTTACCTGTCAGTGGGTGGGATATATTACCCGGTTACCATGGTTACCTGTCAGTGGCTGGGATATATTACCTGGTTACCATGGTTACCTGTCAGTGGATGGAATGCATCAGGCAGTAGGCGAATATCTTTCCATAAAGTGATGTTCTGGTTCTGATAGAAAGGTGTCAGGACACACAGTGACATCACAGTGACATCACAGTGACATCACAGTCACATCACAGTGACATCACAGTGACAGTAAAAGAGCAGTTGTAGCAACAATAGGTGACAGTTCATTTCTTCTCTTGAGAATATTTTCCTCTCAGCGTCCGTTGTCTCTGAGGAGCTGGGAGCGGCTGCCGGGGCTGGACGTCCCTCCGTGGAGCTGAATGCTCATTATTCACATGAT
>JBBDHG010000141.1:117500-142500 GCA_037951165.1 Lophius americanus | reverse complement strand
TTGACAAGTAGGAAGTGATAAAAGCCCCGGATTACAATTAAACCCAGCTGAGCACAGGATGTAATTGGGTCAAACCCCAGTACTGTGTATATTGCAGAAAAGCTATTTTGAATACAGCTAGGTATTCACAAGGAAGCACCGTGATGGAGCTGCGGTTGCCAACAGATTTAATTTCCCACCAGTCTCCAAACAACAGAAGTCATTGTTAGAATCTGTTCACAATAAGAGCCACTGGTACCAGAATCTTAAAGTCTTAGAAGAAGGAAATGGGGACATGGAAACAGGCTTCCTGGTAGAAAAACGGAAAAAAGTTTGCAACCCAGCTGGATGTCTCAACCAGTAATCATGTGACTGCCTCAGGATCTGGACAAGACAGCGAAGCAAAAAACCCAGAACACTAAGGTCAACAAGATTAAGGAAGCATGTTTCTAACTTATGCCAGCTTCTGGACCTTGATACTGAAGAGTTGAAACGAGAAGCTGAACACAGCAGAATTGCTGGAAGGGAAGCGCCTGAAGACGTTGGACTCTGTGGTCTTTGATTCAGCTTCGTTACACTTATTCTTCATTAGTGTATGCAAATAAGTAACTATATGTGGTTTTTAAAATGTCCCCCTTTTTTAAGTTTTCTGTAGGTAGAGGACCTGAAGCCAACCCAGTCTAAGTTTTAAGAGCTGTGGAGGTAAATAATATCATGATAAGGTTGATGTCATGAAGTCCATCGTAGTCATTTGAGCTCAATGTTAACATAATGCTATTGCTCAATTCTGACTATTCTTGTTAGAGCAGCAGATTTGACAAACCTCTTCAACATCTTTCACTGTTTTTGGGAAGGAGATTAAAAGACATTACATAAGACGAAAAAATATCCACTGATTCTCGTGTATTTTATGATTAAGAAAAAGTTTTTTTTTCATTAATATGTAAATACAGATGTTTTCCCACCACAAACCCCCCAGTCAAGCATTGCCGGACTTCAAAGGTACGATGATGATGGGATTGATGATGAGTCGGGTCAGTCCAGGAATTGTAAACACGTTGGGCCTCAATCACCAACAGTTCTTAAGAAGAAATTTCTTTTTTAACCCCACTTAGGTTGTTTTTACTTGCTTCATTGGGATTTGTTCCCAGGTCAGAACAGAATCTGCCGACACTCAGAGTCTATGACAAACATCTGACTGATGTCATGTTTGTGAGAAAGCAATCTGTTATTTTATTTCTTTCAATTATACTATTGTATAATCCAAGATATAAATTACAATAATATTTTTTCCATTTTACTAATTATAATTTTCATTATTTTATCAAGCATTATCGTATTTCAAAATGAATAAACGCTATACAACAAACTTACTGTTCCAGCAAATAATTGATATTTTGTGTATAAAGGGTTTAAAATAGAGTTTTACAGCTTACACCAAAAACACATCGCTTGGAATGAATGTAGGAGCGTTGGAGGTTTCAACAGCAACACAAGACTTAATAAGATCCAAGTTTAAACCTATTCTCTGATCAACTCCCTTCATGTCTAATTTCTACATGTTGCAGAAACGAAAGCAAAGACACACTGGCCTCTTGAGATACGATAAACTTTCATTGTCCCTGAGGGTAAATTTGCCCTGTGCAGCAGTTCAGTCAACAGCTCAGTGCAACGACAGCTGACATAGGTAGAGTATCATAAAATATATAGAGGAAAAAATACAAGTAAAAGTAAAATAAAGGGAACAATTTGACATAATATAAGGTGTATGAGAGCTCAGTGTGGGAAACTAAGAGTTCACATAATATGTAAGAGGTAAACGTATTGTTTTCCTGTGTATTTCTTATAAACAATATTTAGAAAAATATCAATAAGAGCCACTATTTTGACTCGTATAAAGTATTGTGGGTTTTCTGAACAAACGTCGTGGTTTTAATATTTTATGATAAATTGTGAAGATAATGAATGAGGTTTATATCAGACCCCTTGGTGTGGACTTCCATGTCAATAGTGTTTGTATGTAAAACAATGTATATAGTACAAAATAATAGCTGAAAGGACTCAAATTAATTCTTGTGTCTTCCAAACGGAGATTCCTAATGTTAGCTTTACTATCTCAACAATATTCCCTTTTTTGTTAACTACTTATTTCTACTAATATGGGTGATATCACCAAGAATAATACCTAAATACTCCTCTTTAGGTGATATCCTAGGTTATTAATATGAAATGATGGCAGTCTATCAAAATAACATATATTAGGTCAACTTTAATTGGTATTACCACTGAAATAATATTATCCCAAAAAAATAAAATAAATTAAAAAAAACACAAATTGCCTGGTTCTCACTCTGCAGGTCAGAAACATTTTTCTGATACCTTGTGATCCACCCAATGTAAGGCAGTAGATATTATAAGAGTTCCACAAAGTGTCCAGGATGACTGCTGTCATGGTTGTATGTTAAGCAGAACACCCGGTCCTCACATTGTGAGTATTTCCATCTGGTACTCACTATGCTGTGTTTACAAGAATGAATGTGTGCGTGTGTGCATGTGTGTGGTAATGACTTGTCTACAGATACATCAAATCCACTTTATAGCCATTCAGAGTTTGCCTGCCGCCCTCGGGTAAGTGAGATGAAGACATCTCCGCTTCAGTCGCTGAATCATGAATTCTGGTTCTGCAGAAGTGTAAACATTGTCCTGGATTTACAAATTAATCCTTCACAGTTATGGGGAAACTGAGTCAACGGTGTGGATTCTGAGATGCATCATTCATCATTATGACTCAACGAAACAGGAGCATGAAGAAAAAAGGAGGGTTTCTTGAAGATTGTGAGAAAGTAGCATTTATCTCCAAATTAGATGGAATTCTTTTAGTTTTAAAATCGTCGTTCCAAACCTCTATGGAAACAACAGGAACTAAACGAGCCTCAGGAAGCGCTCCACCCAAACTAATCTGAGAATCCATGATCTGCACTAACCCTCTCAGGCGTCTGTCCACTAGAGTGGACAGACGCCTCACTCTCTCAAAATGTGAAAAAAGTTATCGGCAAGATTTTTCACTTTCACTAAGCACAAACATTTAAAGAATAAATACTCGGTGATTGGATCATTCATGCAGGACCGGGCTGGACTTGGCATGATGGGTCACGGCGTCACCAACATCTGATCACATTCCCGTATCCTCATCAGGAACTCTTCCTCAAAGTCTCATCGCCTCAAAAAACATTTTACACACAAAGAGCAGCAACGGCGTCACCTCCTCCAACTCCCTTTGATGTCCATAATTACTGCTTGATACTGGGTCACAAGAAAAAAGGTCTCAATAATAATAATAATAATACATTTAATTTATAATCAATGCTCCTCGGCCGATGCTAACTCCTGCTTCTGAAAACAATTACATGTATTACGATGGTCCACAAACACAGTGTGGGACGATGCAGTGGAGGTCCGTCCAGCGACGAATGTCTGACACCAGAACCAGAGTGGATATCACTCCCAGATGTTTGTGGGTGTGTCCTCCCCTCCCCCTCCCCCTGCATGTGTGGCTGTGGGCGGGACACACCTGACACCTGACAACTATTTGGAGATAATGCTCCCCATAGTGACAGAAATATCAAACAGAACCTTCCCAACTGTCCCAGTTCTTCCTCGCACTAAAGGTCTATGTGGGTATAGAGTTGAAAATGATCCCTGAAGATGTTTTTGAGTAAACCTGAAGGATCTGTATCGGGATAAAGAGAAATAAAAACGTCCTTTCAGCCGCTGGTTCCACCACAGAAGAGGAGGAGGGACTCTTGCTCATGTCCTAGCGTCCTACATTCTGGACCAACGTCAGAGGATTTACCTTGTTCCTGTTGGATCCATGGATCAGAACCATTAGTCCGCATTAAAGCCACTTTAAAAAAAAGTTTTTAACTGAGTACTCACTGGTACAGATGTAAGTATCGGGACAAAAAGTGGCGGCGTTGGTTCCAACGTCAAACACCTGAGGACATCTGAGGACAGGATGTCGGATGGGGACCCCCACGCCGGACCGATGAAGGCAGAAGCTCTGGCCGCTGTGACGCCTCACAACTTTTGTTCTGCTTTTAATAAACTCTGTTATAAAGTCGGACCGACCGGTGGAAACATTTCTGCGTTTGACTCCGAGAACTAGAAGGTCGTTTGATGGAAAGAGAAAGAAACCAAAACAAAACCCGGTTGTGAAAGTGAGGCGCCGGTTTGAACATCTGCAGCATCTGTGTTGTGTTTGGGATTATTGGATTTAAAAGTGTTTGTCTCCCTCCGGTAGGTTGACTGACGGCCGACAGCCTCTTAAAGAAGCAGCGTGGGTTTTTTTCTAGGGGGCGTTTCCTCGTCTGTTTGCTCTCCCTGGGTCCCCTGGGCTCCTCTCGCCCCTCGGCCCGGTTCTGATGGGTTAAACAGCTGAAGGCGCCACGGAGTGTTTTCTTTGGGTTCAGATTTGTCTTGGGAGCAGTGGTTAGACTGGGAGAGAGGGAGAGAGGGAGGAGGGAGGAGGGAGTTTAGTTCAGCAGAGGTCCAACAGGAAATAACAACCAGACAGAAGCAGGGAGACACATTTACTGTCCTTCTTGTACTTATTCTACTTCCTGTCTTCAACAACTCTCTGAAAAAAAACATCTGATGGAATTCTTTGACTCGCTGAAACACAATTTAAATTTTATTCAAAGTTATTTGAATAAAATCCACAATCATGTTTGTGAGGCTGAAAAGAGGAAATTCTGAGAGTCGCTTTAAACCGTAACATGAATTAAACCTATTAAAAATACGCAACGCAGTTTAATGTCACTTCTTTCATTTTAGTTTTCAAACATCACAATCTGAACAGAACCAACATCTTCCTCTAAAACATGAGCCACAATTATGGACCCCTCCAGTAAACCCTGAGGTCAAAGGTCACTGAAGCAGGTTTTATATTATGTATCTTCACCTGTGTGAGCAGGTACTCTGAAGTGGTGAACAGGTACTTCCTGTTGGACTGGGGTATAAATATGAGGTGACACAGGCCTGATTCTCTCTGAGGTTCTTCATCATGATGAAGACCAGAGAACACAGCAATGAGACAGACGGACATGAAGACACTTGGACATGAAGACACTTGGACATGAAGACAGTCCTGCAGGAAACACAGTTTGAAATAAAGTAAGAATATAACTGTCATGTTTCAAATGTTGGCTCCATGTTAGAGGTTCTGTTCCAGGACAGATGTTCTGACCCGTAAAGACAGAATTAAGAGAGAGGGATGGCTGCAGAGCGTCCCCCCACCTCTGATCTGATGCCACCAAACCAGGTGGACAGAATTAGAGGCACTTGTTGTCCTGGTCCTGGTCCTGGTACTGGTACTTTTGGGTCTGACTTTTCATGTCAAAGCAAAAACAACCCATCTGAGCGGTGGGAGGAAGACCTACCACTCCAGCTGGTCTCCAGCTTCATCTTCTGCGGTTTGGGTTGCTGAGGCAGCAGGCTGGTTCTGTAGAACCTGGGTCGTCCTTGGACCAACTGTCTCTCAACTTAAGACCAAAATTCAACTACATCCAACTAACTTTTATATCGAAGGCTCTCTTTTGGAAACATGGACAAGACAAGTGTTTTATTAATGAATGAAAACATCTTTTTTTCTGCTGTGAATTCATTAAACTTCTATTTGACTAATTATTAACTACTTTACTTTATTTACCGATTAACTTCTGACACTTAGCTTGAACTCATCCGGTCATCCACTATGTGACATGGAATTAGCATAGAGCGATGTTAGCATGGAGCGATGTTAGCAAGGAGCGATGTTAACATGGTTTGGATGGTTGGTTCTTTTGTTGGTTGGTTCTTTGGTCCGTTGGTTGGTTCTTTGGTTTGTTGGTTGGTTTGTTGGTTTGTTGGTTGGTTGGTTCTTTGGTTAGTTCTTTGGTTGGTTGGTTTGTTGGTTGGTTCTTTGGTTAGTTGGTTCTTTGGTTGGTTCTTTGGTTGGTTGGTTTGTTGGTTGGTTCATTGGTCGGTTTGTTGGTTTTTCATTGGTTGGTTGGTTCTTTGGTTGGTTGGGTCTTTGGTTGGTTCTTTGGTTGGTTGGTTCTTTGGTTGGTTCTTTGGTTGGTTGGTTTGTTGGTTGGTTCATTGGTCGGTTTGTTGGTTTTTCATTGGTTGGTTGGTTCTTTGGTTGGTTGGTTCTTTGGTTGGTTCTTTGGTTGGTTGGTTCTTTGGTTGGTTCTTTGGTTGGTTGGTTCTTTGGTTGGTCCTTTGGTTGGTTGGTTCTTTGGTTGGTTCTTTGGTTGGTTGGTTTGTTGGTTGGTTCATTGGTCGGTTTGTTGGTTTTTCATTGGTTGGTTGGTTCTTTGGTTGGTCCTTTGGTTGGTTCTTTGGTTGGTTGGTTCTTTGGTTGGTCCTTTGGTTGGTTGGTTCTTTGCTGGTAGTAATTAATCACTCTTACGGAATGTCTGAATGCAGGGATTATTACTTGTAGTGGAGTATTTCAACAGTGCGGTATTAGTACTTTTACTCGAGTAAGTAATCTGAGTACTTTGCCTAACTGTCCCTGACTAAAGCCTCCATGATGAGACACTCAGAGGACTTTTATGCTGCTGTTCCCTTCTGGCCCGTTTGTTTCCAACTGTTATTTCCACCAGAACATTTTTTACACTGCGGTCCAGTACTGGTTCTTCTTGGCATGTGTATTTGGAAAGAATGAGGAAAAAGTTTATGTGGACCTACAAAACCTGCAGAACCAACAGAACCTGCAGAATCATGGATGCAGTAAAAGTATGAAACGTGGAGAAACAGAGAGAAGGAGGTGGAGCTTATATTCATTATACATATATATATATATAATATATATACATATATATATATATAAATATATATACATATATATATATATATGTATATATATATACATATATATAAATATATATACATATATATATATATATGTATATATATTATATATATATATATATATAATATATATACATATATATATATATATATATATATATATATATATATATATATATATATGTATATATATTATATACATATATATATATATATATATGTATATATATATATATATATATATATATTTATATATATATATATATATATAAACTTGTGGAGTGGAGCAGTGTGTTAAACTTTCTCGAATTAGAGTGATGGATGTGGAATCTTGGGAGGTGGCAGGAGGAGGAGAAAGAGGGGAAGGAGGAGGAGGAGGAGGAGAAGGCTGGAAAAAGAAGGGGGGGGGTTATAGAGGGAAGGAGAAGCAGACTTTCGATGTTCTGAGATGAGGGTGGAGGCTGGAGGCTCGTGTGTGAGGAGGGGAGGAGAGAGAGGGAGAAGGAGGGAGAGAGAGGGAGAGAGAGGGAGAGAGGGAGAGAGAGTATTTGCTCCTCGGCTCCTCTGACACCAGCAGTCTGATCTTCCTCCTCTGTTTTGCTAAAACTGCATCAGGTAAGAGAGCGTCCGGATACTATTTGACCTGATGACGTCACAGTCCGCTGCAGCTTTGGCGCTAAATGAGGCTTTGATGCGTTCACGGCACGTGAGAGCGCGCGCGGGGTGGACGTTGTTCTCGAGTCGTCGTTTCAGCGACCGTTTGTAAAAGTTCCGTCTGACGGAGCCGTGCATGTCTGGGCACGTGCACGGTGCTTGAGCGGCACGCGCGTATGTGATCTGTGTGTGTGTGTGTGTGTGTGTGTGTGAGTGCGCGTGCTGATGCACGTGTACAACCGATGCTCCGGTTGTACACGTGGCTTTTTAATCGCTTCATGATGGAGGAGGTGGTGCGGGATGTTTTCACGGCTCTGCTGGGTCCAGCTGGGTTTACGGTTCCGAGAGGTGCAGGTTGATGACGTAACAGTGAGATATGAAAAACAAGTATGCGATCAAGTATTCAGATGAGATACTTGAGTAAAATACGTGATACTACTCTGTGAAAATACCTGCAGCTGATACTAGATCAAGTATTTGTATTATTATTCAAGTGTGTATAAGTATTACATACTTCAGTACTGAGGAGTATTTGTTTATCTGTGGTACCGGTTCATTTTTTACATCTGAGTTGTTTGGGTCTTTATATTCGTCGGTACCACCGATTTAATGACTTTCTATTCTGTTACTCTTGTATTTGGACAATATTACTATTACTGCAAATATTACTTACTGCACTGTAAAAATACTCCACTACAGGTAAAATACCTCCCACAGAGACACTACTCATCTAAAATACTACTGCAGTACTACAAGTTAAATACCTGCAGAAAAACCAGTACCGGAGTCAAAGTAAGTACTCAAAGTAGAAATACTCCTAACTACTCAGAGTAGAAATACTCCTAACCACTCAAAGTAGAAATACTCCTAACTACTCAAAGTAGAAATACTCCTAACCACTCAAAGTAGAAATACTCCTAACTACTCAAAGTAGAAATACTCCTAACTACTCAAAGTAGAAATACTCCTAACTACTCAAAGTAGAAATACTCCTAACTACTCAAAGTAGAAATATTCAAATATACTCAAAGTAGAAGTACTCCTAACTACTCAAAGTAGAAGTACTCCTAACTACTCAAAGTAGAAGTACTCATAACTTGGTGACGGGGTATTTCAGACATTCCTCTCCCCAGCAACATTCTCCAGCTGTGTTCCCAGACCACATGACCCACATAGTCCCTCCAGAGAGTTCTGGGTCTACATCTGGGTCTCCTCCCAGCTGGACCTTCCTGAGAAACCTCCAGAGGGAGGCGTCCTGATCCTGTTCAGATGATGAACCTCCTCAGCTGGTTCCTTCAGACCTGAAGGAGCAGCAGCTCCTTGAGGATCTGACGGACCGGGTCGGATGAAGGTCCGTCAGGCGTAGCAGAATTCTAGATGAGTTTTCTGAGAAAACATGGAAGCGGTTCGGTCAGTGAACTCCTGATGTTTGTTGTCACAGCAGCGACCCCATGACCCCATGACCCCATGAAGGAGGGTCTCCTCAGTCGTGTGTATATTATATATATATATATACACATATATATATATATATATATGTGCATATATATGTATAGTACATAAGATGAATACTGGAAGTACACATTTGAGTTTAAAAGAAGGATCTCACAGGAATGAACGTATTTGTCAGGCGGTTCTGAAACACGGACCCTCCCCTTTTTTTTTACAGTGTTTACACTGAACAAAATGTGGCTCCGCCTCTGTGTTGTTGTTGTTGTTGTTGTTGTTGTGAACCTGGAGCTGCTGTCAGGAGAACATCGCTGAGGCGCCGGTGAACCTAGAAGTTCTGACAATAGTTCTGTTTGTTAGATTCTCCTGAGACGGAACCAGCAGTTTGAAATTCTATCTTCCTGTATGCAGCACCCCCCCACCCCCCACCCCCCAGACCCGGTTCTGGTTGAGAAGAGAGGTCAGTCTGAAGGTCTTCTGGACCTTAGAGGTCCTGTGGTTTGATGTGGCGGACGCGTCGAGACTTAAGGATCGTCTTTATTGGACACTGGAAAGACTTTTCTTGCTACTTTCACGGTTTAATTCAAACAAGTTTTAAAGCTTTCTAAGGGGTCCGGGAAAAGTCTGAGGGACTTAAAGACCCTTGAAGGACGAAGGTTAACACCTGATGACGTGGACATTATGGGATGCTGACAGCTCATGTTGTCTTTGAGCACATCAGAGTGTGCGTGGCGGGCCCCCCTCTAAGCCCCTCCCCCTTCTCTTACAGCTTGTTCTCCTTGCTTCACGGTTCGTCATCGTTCTCTAGAATGATGGTCTGGATCCCTGATGAAGACTCCGGGCTCAGGAGACCATCTGTCATCCAAGAGTCCACCTTCATCCGTGGTTGAAGGAGTTGAAGGAGTTGAAGTCCTCCTCGGATGAAGGGCTGAGTCCTCGGATGAAGGGCTGAGTCCTCGGATGAAGGGCTGAGTCCTCGGATGAAGGGCTGAGTCCTCAGATGAAGGGCTGAGTCCTCGGATGAAGGGCTGAGTCCTCGGATGAAGGGCTGAGTCCTCGGATGAAGGGCTGAGTCCTCAGATGAAGGGCTGAGTCCTCGGATGAAGGGCTGAGTCCTCGGATGAAGGGCTGAGTCCTCGGATGAAGGGCTGAGTCCTCAGATGAAGGGCTGAGTCCTCAGTCTGATGTTCAGTGCAGTCACGGAGCACCAGAGGAGACCACACCTTCTTCACTGGAGTCACCTGTCTGGAAATGAAACACTGGTAGAAGAAGAGGAGATGGTTGAAGAAGAGGAGATGGTAGAAGAAGAGGAGGATCTAAAGTCCCATGGTTCTGTGAGGACCGGGTGGAGCCGAGGAGGTATCTTCCTGACAGAACTTTCTCCAGGGCTTCATGTGAGTCAGCTGTGAAGACTTGGACCTTCTCCAAACTGCGTCTCCTCTGGTTCTGGTTGAACTCCGTGTTTCGGACCACGGCCCATCCAGGCTCGGCTGCATTGCATTCTGGTCCCTGGTGGCGTCTTACAGTTTTCTCCGGTCCTGGATTTGACTTTGATTTATTGTTGTTCAAACTCTGCTCCAAAGAGCAGAGGAGAGAAAGCCCAAA
Source organism: Lophius americanus (assembly GCA_037951165.1). Taxonomy (NCBI): domain Eukaryota; kingdom Metazoa; phylum Chordata; class Actinopteri; order Lophiiformes; family Lophiidae; genus Lophius; species Lophius americanus. The sequence continues at coordinate 131,958 of JBBDHG010000141.1, read as the reverse complement.
ACTCTCAGAACCACAAACCCAACCGGACCCGGCAGCTGTTTCCATAAAGAAATGGTGACATTTGGCCAAGAATTTTTTAAGTACGCTGCAAAACAACAGAACCCGCCTCAGAACCGTCTCCTCCTCTGCCAGCGCGGGTTTGCTCTCCATCTAGGTTCTGGTCCACAGAACAGTCCTTTAAATTCTGCCGATCCGGATCGACATCTGGATCCAGAACGTTTACTATAACTCCTCACATTACAGGAACTTATAGGATTCGGACTTTAGAGGTTAGTCCATCTAACACCTGGACAAACAGAACCACCTCTGAGGATCTGGATCATTCCGGTTCTGCTGATCCAGAATCTCCTCGTTTATAGAAATCATGTAAAAGTTTCCATAGTGAATCCTGAGTACTGTAAACCCGATCGGTTCTGATGGATCTTTCTGCCTCTCCTCTCAGAGCACAGACGAGAGCATCGCTGAAGAACTTTAACGACGATGGCGATGATGATGAAGATGAAGAGTGATTGATTCATGTATATCCTGTGTTTTGTGACGTTCTGAAGGTTCTGATCCACTCACCCTCGCTCTGATGACCTTTACCTCCTTCTTCTTCTCGGTTCTTTCAGGCGCTGACAGCCATGATGACGCTGTGTGTCCGGCTCCTTTGGCTCCTCCCCCTGGTTTACTGTATCCCCTCCCTCTCCAAACCTCCGTCCAGACTCTGCAGGCGGTGCTGCAACTACTCCGAGCCCCAACCCGCCTCCGCCCAGTATCAGATGCCCGAGGTCCGAACCGTCATCAACATGACCATCCTCAAAGGTACCGGCGCCGGACTTCCTGTTTGTCTGACGTGTCCTCTCGTGTCTCCGTCATATTATGTCCCCGAAACAGTGGGGGGACGTCCCTCGCGTTACACGGTACCTCAAAAACCCTCTCATGGACCCTGTTCAAACCGGACCTCGGTATGAGTCATAGCCACCGACGGCGTTTGAGACGCGTGTCTTTGTTGGACATTTGAAAGACATTTGTCGAGTCTTTACGATAAACGTCTTAAAGTCCAGGTTCATCATGTGACATCAGGAAAACAAAAACAGAAGGAGAGAAAAATGCTGCGAGGGGAATGAGAGCGAACACGAAACATGTCCAACAGGCTCTGGATCGGATCAGAACCAGAGGGTCTCTGAGGACGACCCACCAGAGTCGTCCAAAATATGTCTCATATCTGTCTGATCCGCTCCTCCTTAACGGAACATTCCAAATCTGTTCTGACCCGGGATCAACCCTGAAACCGGTCCCACTGCTAACACTCATGCAGGAACCGTCCATAGATTCATCCTTTCATCAACATATTCATGCTTTCAACAACAGGTTCATGTTTTCTCCCATAGATTCATGTTATCATCCATAGATTCATGTTATCATCCACAGGTTCATGCTTTTATCCATAGATTCATGTTATCATCAACAGGTTCATGCATTCATCAACAGGTTCATGCTTTTATCCATAGATTCATGTTATCATCCACATGTTCATGCATTCATCAACAGGTTCATGTTTTCTCCCATAGATTCATGTTTTCATCCATAGATTCATGTTATCATCCACAGGTTCATGCTTTTATCCATAGATTCATGTTATCATCCACATGTTCATGCATTCATCAACAGGTTCATGTTTTCTCCCATAGATTCATGTTTTCATCCATAGATTCATGTTATCATCCACAGGTTCATGCATTCATCAACATATTCATGCTTTCAACAACAGGTTCATGTTTTCTCCCATAGATTCATGTTTTCATCCATAGATTCATGCTTTCATCAACAGGTTCATGCTTTTATCCATAGATTCATGTTATCATCCACATGTTCATGCATTCATCAACAGGTTCTTGTTTTCCTCCCATAGATTCATGCTTTCATCAACAGGTTCATGTTTTCTCCCATAGATTCATGTTTTCTCCCATGGACTCATGCTTTCATCTATAGATTCATGCTTTCATCTATAGATTCATGCTTTCATCCTGCAGGAGATCCTGTAACGTTTCCAGGGAAGGAAAACTCCTTTTGTAGGACAGAATGTCTTGATTGATATGTCCTTTACTGGGCTGTAAAGTAACGGGACAGAACCAGAACCTGCTGAGGCTCTTCTGGGTCTACATTTAGTTCCACTGTTACCATGTTAGCATAGACTGCTAACGCTAACACCTGCTTCCTGTAGATGATAAACATGGTTCCTTCAGAAGACTTCTGGACTGTAGGTCTGATCTTCTTCTAGAGGAATTCTGGAAGGTGGTCCTCTTCTGTGAAGGTTCTCTACTGTTCCAGGTCTTCTCCATGTGTAGATGATGTGTCTGACTGTGGATCTGTGGAGAACCAGAACCTTAGAAACAGCTTTGGAACCCTTCCCAGACTGATGGACCTCTATCACATTCTGGAATATCTGTTGATTTTGTCATAATGTGCTACTGGAGAGACCTGGTGGACAACTTCCCACGTCTGAAGACGCTCTAGAAGTGATGATGTGGTTGAACAGGGCTGGAGCTGGTCCAGTCCAGCTGGAACCAGTTCTTCACACAGTGTGCTAGTTCCAAGGATTCAGTCTCTGAGGGGGTGGAGCCTCCTTTTAATGGGGGGCGGAGCCTCTTTCACACAGTACCAGCTGGTGTCCTTTTTAGTTGCATGGTGGATTTATGGTTCATGGGTCTCTTCTTGTCCTCACAGGTGATAAAGGAGACAAAGGGGACAAGGGCACACCTGGAAAGCCTGGCCCAGAAGGAACTTCTGGCTCCCAAGGACCCGACGGTATTAAAGGCAGCAAAGGCCAGGCGGGTTCTCCTGGAGACGCCTGCAAGACCCCTCACTCTGGGTTCTCGGTGGGACGCCGTAAGTCTCTGCACAGCGTGGACTACTACCAGGCGCTGGTGTTCGACACGGTCTTCGTCAACGTCCTGGATCACTTCAACATGTTCAAGGGAAAGTTCTACTGCTACGTTCCGGGGATCTACTTCTTCAACGTCAACATCCACACCTGGAACTTCAAGGAGACCTACCTCCACCTGATGCACAACGACAAGGAGCAGGTGATCCTGTACGCTCAGCCCAGCGAGAGGTCCATCATGCAGAGCCAGAGCGTGATGCTGGACCTGGCGCTGAACGACGAGGTCTGGGTCCGGCTCTACAAGAGGGAGAGGGAGAACGCGGTCTACAGCGACGACGTGGATGTCTACATCACCTTCAACGGGTACCTGGTGGCGCCGAGCGTCCAGTGAGGGTCTCGGGGTCGGACTCTTGTCTGTCTCTGCGATGGACGCTGCGTTTTGTGAACTTAGAGAAGGGGGAGGAGTTAGGAGTTTGGTGCTAATGAAAAGTTCTCTCAGCCTGGAGAAGAACTCGCCGTCCGTCCTCAGAGGACCGGCTCACATATATTCACTCATCGGGAGGGAACAGAAAAAAAGCTTGAATTACTGCACAGCACACCGGTGCTAGCTGTGGCTCCGGGCCTGACCCGTCCAGACTGGACCCCACCTTCCTGCAAAGTCCCGGCAAATGTCCATCTTTTCTTCCTACTTCTGTGCTAGTGGACCTCTTGGGTCAAACCTTTCAGGGACTCAAACCCAAGTCTTCAGGAGTCATAAATCTGAGTTGTTATCTCTAGCTGCCGGTTCTCTATCAGGACCGGAGAGCTTCTGTCTGGTTCTGGTTCTGTGCTGGGACCAACCGCTCTCGAACCTTCAGTGTGGTCCTTTGATCTTCCCCGTGTGTCTTCAAAGGGTTAGTTCACCAAGATCTCAGAAACCTTCTAACCTAATGGTCGATAGTCTCGCTAACATAGTGGACTCTTGGACCAGTCCTTGCATCAGGCCCGTTTAAAGGGACAACATCGGTCTTTAAGTTTGACACAGTCAGAGGTGTGTCCTCTGAGACGCTCTAGTGGTACAGCATACCTCTAGAGACTCAGTCCTGGTCGTGGAGCAACGGACCGATTCTCCTTTGGAAGGTTCGCTCAGGACCTGGACCACCGTCGAGGACAAACGTTGTTTAGTCAGAACCACATTATTACATCACAGAGTCACTAGAGACACATCATGACATCACAGAGACACTAGACCCACATCATTACATCACAGAGTCACTAGAGCCACATCATGACATCACAGAGTCACTAGGGCCAAATAATTACATCACAGAGTTACTACAGCCACATCAGACATCACAGAGTCACTACAGCCACATCAGACATCAGAGTCACTAGAGCCACATCATTATATCAAAGAGTCACTAGAGCCACATTATTACATCACAGAGTCACTACAGCCACATCAGACATCAGAGTCACTAGAGCCACATCATTATATCAAAGAGTTACTAGAGCCACATCAGACATCACAGAGTCACTACAGCCACATCAGACATCACAGAGTCACTAGAGCCACATTATTACATCAGAGAGTCACTAGAGCCACATCATGACATCACAGAGACACTAGAGACACATCATTACATCACAGAGTCACTAGAGACACATCATGACATCACAGAGACACTAGAGCCACATCATTACATCACAGAGTCACTAGAGCCACATCATGACATCACAGAGTCACTAGAGACACATCATGACATCACAGAGTCACTAGAGACACATCATTACATCACAGAGACACTAGAGACACATCATGACATCACAGAGACACTAGAGACACATCATGACATCACAGAGTCACTAGAGACACATCATGACATCACAGAGACACTAGTGACACATCATGACATCACAGAGACACTAGTGACACATCATGACATCACAGAGACACTAGAGACACATCATGACATCACAGAGACACTAGAGACACATCATTACATCACAGAGACACTACAGACACATCATGACATCACAGAGACACTAGAGACACATCATGACATCACAGAGTCACTAGAGACACATCATGACATCACAGAGACACTAGTGACACATCATGACATCACAGAGACACTAGAGACACATCATGACATCACAGAGACACTAGAGACACATCATGATGTTGCTGTCTTCTGTTGCTGGTGGAATGTCGGCTCTCAGGCCGGAGCAGAATTTCCTCTGGAGCCTCCACTGTTTCCTTCAGTGTAAACAAACGAAGATGAGGAAGATCTTCGTCACATGATCTCTGTGTAAACAGTTCCATGGCTCGTCTCTTCTCAAAGCGGGTCGGGTTCTGTCAGGTCCATTTCACTGTGGACATTTTTCATGGGTTTGAGAGAAATCTGTCCAGAGCGGAACCGCTTGAAATAAAACCACTTCTAGAGTCAAAGTGTCATTTTGGTGAACTGGCCCTTTAAAGACAGAGAAGAACCAACAGTAGGTTTAAGGCCCGGTTGATGGACGAGGGACTGCAGAAGTTCTTCGGGTTCTTGTGGTGGATCATGATGTCGTCTCTCAGAGACGTCAAACTGCAGAGCAGTTCCTGTACATACCTGTATGATAACCGGGTCTGGACCGCTTGTATTTACGTTTACGCTCCTGGTTCTGTTTCCAGGAGAAACTAAAAAAACTCTTGATTCAAAAGATTAAACATTGTCAGAACTTTGTCCTGTTTCTTTAATCAAAGGTCCAAATGTCTTATTTTCAACACATCGTCACATTTCTGCCAGAACTCTTCATCCATCTCTTTCCGCTCAGACCAGAGGCTCTGAGCGGAACCACTCAGACCCGTTACAGCCTCAGAACCGGCCAGAACTTCTAAAAGAAACAGAAAATAAACCCCAGACTGCTGGAGTCGGGCGTTGGACCCCGCGGTGTCCAGCTCCGTCTGTGATGCTCGCCTCAGGGAGGTTGGCGGGAGGAAGAGCATAAACGTTTACCGGATCGCCAGCCCAGAATCACGCTGTCTGGTCCAGAACCAGCCGTCGAACAGCCTTTGAGCCTCTGAAGGAGGAGGAGGAGCTGCTGGTGATGAAGGTGACTCCAGTCTAACTTGGTTCTAACCCATGAGAACACCGATCCATGTCTACGTGGAGAAAATGGTGATTCATAAAAAAAACCAGAAGGGAGAGAGAGAGAGAGGGCGAGAGAGAGGAAGATATATATATATATATATAAATATATTTTTATGTATACAGTATATATATATATTTTTATATATACAGTACATTATTATGTCTTCAGTTCTCCTAGAAAGACATCAAAGCTTTAAGTGAACATCCCTGAGATCAAAGAATGTAAGGAGATCAACAAGATCAAAACTTGTGGTGCGCAGCACTATTCAAATAATGGAGATTGACAAGATCAAAGCTTCCCGTGAACATCACTGCGGTCAAAGAAGGAATGGAGATCAAAGAGAACTGTGGCTGGCGAGTTTTGAGGTCAAAGGACGAAAAGGAAATAAATGCTAGCAAGTAATTTACCTTATAAATAAATTTAAACATAAAGGTCAGGTAAACAAGTGGGTGATTAAATGAAATTACAAATGTAAACGCTTGGAAACATTTGTGATTATTAACATCAGTAAATAAATATGAACCGTGTAGAAAAACTCAAGAAATTAATAATAATAATAATAATTATACATTTAATTTATAATGCACTTTACATTTGGATGGAAAGAGGTGGAGGAGGAGGTGGTGTTGACGTCAGTGGGGTGGAGGAGGAGGGGGTGTTGAGGTCAGTGGGTAGGAGGAGGGGGTGTTGAGGTCAGTGGGGTGGAGGAGGAGTTGCTGTTAGTGGGGTGGAGGAGGAGGTGGTGTTGACGTCAGTGGGGTGAGTAGTTCGTTCAGGTAGGGGGGTGCGTTACCATGGATACACCGGTGAGTGAGGAGAGATGTTATAATTGATCCTGGTGGACTTCTGGATGAAAGAAAGAAAGAATCCTTTATTAGTCACATAGAGTCACACAGTACAACATAGTGAAATTACTTCTCTGCATTTGACCCATCCCTGAGGGAGCAGTGGGCAGCCCCTCGTGGAGCTGCCCACAGCTAAGGATTCAGGGTCTTGCTCAAGGACCCTACGACAAGTAGACCCTGGTGGGATTCGAACCGGCTACCTTCCGATCTTCTGATTGGGAGATGGCCGCTCTACCCACTGAGCCACAGCCGCCCCCATGGAGAGTAGGTTTGAGGAGTGGTCTGATTATGGCGGCCTGGAGGGATTGATTTATAACATCGGTGATCAGGGGACTGATGGAAGAGATGTAAGTTTTCTCTAGGGCTGTAGAAAAGGGGTGGAGGGCGCAGGTGGAGGATTTCATTGTCCTGATGATAACCTCAACCTCCTGCTGGGAGTCTTCAGTGAAGAACTTTAGAGGCTGGGAGATCTCAAACTGTGAGTAAGCAGACTGGATAGGTAGAGAGGAGGAACCAGAAAGAAAGTCATGAAATTATTACAGTGTTCTTCTGTAATTTCTGTAAGTGGGGGAGTTTGTGGTTTAAGAAGATGATTGATGGAAAACAGGTGCTTAGAATTTGCAGGACTGTTCTATTTTTTACAGGAGTGACGATCCAGGATGCTACTCAGGGAGTTATTGTAGAAATCTACTGAGTCATTGGCTGATACAAAGTTTCCAGAAAGAAGATGCTGGAGGTCGACTCTCATGGTTTCTGGGTTGATGTGTTCTAAATTCCTGAAGTAGATTTGACGTTTGGGCTTAGTGAGGGGAGACACAGGTGACATCAGTCAGCAACAATAAAGGTTTACTTGTTGGTTTATGATATTGTAGGCTGTAGAACTCTAATCAATTGTCCTGTGTGAACCTGGACTGATTCACTGTATGAACCTGGACTGATTCACTGTGTGAACCTGGACTGTTTCTCTGTATGAACCTGGACTGTTTCTCTGTATGAACCTGGACTGTTTCTTTGTGTGAACCTGGACTGTTTCTCTGTATCAACCTGGACTGTTTCTTTGTGTGAACCTGGACTGTTTCTCTGTATCAACCTGGACTGTTTCTCTGTGTGAACCTGGACTGTTTCTCTGTATGAACCTGGACTGTTTCTCTGTATGAACCTGGACTGTTTCTCTGTATGAACATGGACTGTTTCACTGTCTCTAGTGTTTCACGTCTGGTGTTGGATTACCAGAACCACCCGTAACGTTCGGTTATAGATGGCCCGTAAATGTAAAGACACCTGAAAACACTCGGTTCTGGTCGGACCCAGTAAAAGGGGAGTTTATCCTCTGATCCAGTCCAACTTACAGGCCCATAATATTCTTCTATAAAAGGCCGGGTCACAGATTTACAGTTCAGGAGTATCAACACTGGGTCGGCGCTTTAAGGACACCAGCATTCCAGCGCCGCCGCTCTGTAAAAAAAACTCAAGAGGCCACATGGCTGAGGATTAAAACTAAAGGTGGAGGGGGGAGCTGGTTCAGGGGTGGAGACAGTGGGGGGAGCTGGTTCAGGGGTGGAGATAGTGGGTGGACCTGGATCAGGGGTGGAGGCGGGTGGAGCTGGTTCAGGGGTGGAGGCAGTGGGTGGAGCGGGTTCGGGGTGGAGACAGTGGGTGGAGCTGGTTCAGGGGTGGAGACAGTGGGGGGACCTGGTTCAGGGGTGGAGGTAGTGGGTGGAGCTGGTTCAGGGGTGGAGACAGTGGGTGGAGCTGGTTCAGGGGTGGAGGCAGTGGGTGGAGCGGGTTCGGGGTGGAGACAGTGGGTGGAGCTGGTTCAGGGGTGGAGACAGTGGGGGGACCTGGTTCAGGGGTGGAGGTAGTGGGTGGAGCTGGTTCAGGGGTGGAGACAGTGGGTGGAGCTGGTTCAGGGGTGGAGGCAGTGGGTGGAGCGGGTTCGGGGTGGAGACAGTGGGTGGAGCTGGTTCAGTGGGAGGAGCCTATTATAAATGTAAGGAGACTTGTTTCTCCTACATCAGAAACAGGAAGTGAGTCAAAACGGCGAGGCAGCAGTCTCCTAACTACAACCACATGACCTCTGCCCTCTGCCCCCACCTCCCCCACCCGTCAGAGGGAGACGGGTGGGGGAGGTGGGGGGAGGTGGGAGTAAGGAAATGGAAACAGGTAAGTTCATGTGAAGGATGAGAAAAATAAAGTTCAGTAGAAGCTGGATGGAAAATCCAGACAGATTGTAGAAATAACAAAATCACAGCAGCAGAACCACGAGACATAAATCTGAAAGTTCTGCAGCTTCTACAAGCAGAATCCAGAACCGCCGCAGAAGAGAGGAGGGAGAGAGAGGAGGGAGAGAGAGAGGAGGGAGAGAGAGGAGGGAGAGAGAGGAGGGAGAGAGAGGAGGGAGAGAGAGAGGGGGAGAGAGGAGGGAGAGAGGAGGGAGAGAGAGAGGGAGAGAGAGGAGGGAGAGAGAAGAGGGAGAGAGAGGAGGGAAAGAGAGAGGAGGGAGAGAGAGGGAGAGAGAGGAGGGAGAGAGAGAGGAGGGAGAGAGAGAGCAGCTTCACGTCTGTGGGCTGATTCTAGATTTATGCTGGTTTTATACCAGCACTGGTACCACTGGTACCAGTTCAGGTACCACTAGTACCACTGGTACCAGTGCTGGTATAAAACCAGTGACCCGTGTCTCACAGGCAGAACCATCAGAACTGAAGCCGTCTGTCCCCATCCAGCAGGAAGTCCAGAACGTCTCTGAGGACCTTACATCTTCTTCCAGTATCACCTGTGGCACACCTTCCTTTTCTACACAGCTCTGTAATGGAGCGGGCCCCCACAGGAGCCCGGTTCCCCATCTGCTGGCCCAACTCTCCCTCTCCGAGACCTTTCATCAGAACCAGGTCCAGCAGTTCTGATGTAGCTGTGGTCCAGTCCATCAGAGGTTCTGCTGAAACATACAGCACAGATACGAACACGGCGCTGAGAACGAGCCCAGAAGTTCAGTGATTGGTTCCATCTGTTGGCAGGATTACCCAGAATCCACTGCCTGGATTTTCTTCAAACTTGGCAGAGGGGTTGATGAGCAGAGGATCCGTTACAGCCGGGTTTTACTTCTCACTGTAACATCTGGGTGTCAGGGGTGGATGAATGGATGGATGGATGAATGGATGAACAGAATAATGGATGATGGATGGATGAATGGATGGATGATGGCTAAATGGATGAATGGATGAATTGATCGATGAATCGATGAAGATGAGTGAATGAATGGATGATGGATGAAGGATGAATGGATGATGGATGAATGGCTAAGTGAATGAATGAATGAATGAATGGATGATGGATGAATGGATGGATTGATGATAGATGACTGGATGGATGGATAATGGATGATGGATGAATGGGTGATGGATGAATGGATGAATGGATGAAGGATGAATGGATGATGGATGAATGGATGGATTGATGATAGATGACTAGATGGATGGATAATGGATGATGGATGAATGGGTGATGGATGAATGGATGAAGGATGAGTGGATGACGGATGAATGATGGATGAATGGATGAATTAATGGATGAATCAATGAAGACAAATGGATGAATGGATGAATGGGTGATGGATGAATGGATGAATTGATGGATGAATGGATGAAGACAAATGGATGAATGGATGAATCGATGATGGATCGAATGGATGAAGGATGAATGGTTGAAGGATGAATGGATGATGGATTTATGGATGATGGGTGGATGGATGATGGATGAAGGATGAATGGATGATGGATAGATGAATGGATGAAGGATGAATAGTTGAAGGATGAATGGATGATGGATTTATGGATGATGGGTGAATGGATGATGGATGAATGGATGATGGATAATGGATGGATTAATGGATGAAGGATGAATGGATGATGGATGGATGAATGGATGAATAGCATAATGGATGATGGATGGATGAATCGATGATGGATTGAACGGATGAAGGATGAATGGTTGAAGGATGAATGGATGATGGATGGATGAAGGATGGATGGATGAATAGAATAATGGATAATGGATGGATGAATGGATGAAGGATGAATGGATGAATGGATGATGGATGGATGAATGGATGAAGGATGAATGGATGATGGATGGATGAAGGGATGGATGATGGCTAAATGGATGAATGGATGAATTGATCGATGAATCGATGAAGATGAGTGAATGAATGGATGATGGATGAAGGATGAATGGATGATGGATGAATGGCTAAGTGAATAAATGAATGAATGGATGATGGATGAATGGATGGATTGATGATAGATGACTGGATGGCTGGATAATGGATGATGGATGAATGGGTGATGGATGAATGGATGAAGGATGAATGGATGACGGATGAATGATGGATGAATGGATGAATTAATGGATGAATCGATGAAGACAAATGGATGAATGGATGATGGATGAATGGGTGATGGATGAATGGATGAATTGATGGATGAATGGATGAAGACAAATGGATGAATGGATGAATCGATGATGGATCGAATGGATGAAGGATGAATGGTTGAAGGATGAATGGATGATGGATTTATGGATGATGGGTGGATGGATGATGGATGAAGGATGAATGGATGATGGATAGATGAATGGATAAAGGATGAATAGTTGAAGGATGAATGGATGATGGATTTATGGATGATGGGTGAATGGATGATGGATGAATGGATGATGGATAATGGATGGATGAATGGATGAAGGATGAATGGATGATGGATGGATGAATGGATGAATAGAATAATGGATGATGGATGGATGAATCGATGATGGATTGAATGGATGAAAGATGAATGGTTGAAGGATGAATGGATGGATGGATGAATGGATGAACAGAATAATGGATGATGGATGGATGATGGCTAAATGGATGAATGGATGAATTGATCGATGAATCGATGAAGATGAGTGAATGAATGGATGATGGATGAAGGATGAATGGATGATGGATGAATGGCTAAGTGAATGAATGAATGAATGAATGGATGATGGATGAATGGATGGATTGATGATAGATGACTGGATGGATGGATAATGGATGATGGATGAATGGGTGATGGATGAATGGATGAATGGATGAAGGATGAATGGATGATGGATGAATGGATGGATTGATGATAGATGACTAGATGGATGGATAATGGATGATGGATGAATGGGTGATGGATGAATGGATGAAGGATGAGTGGATGACGGATGAATGATGGATGAATGGATGAATTAATGGATGAATCAATGAAGACAAATGGATGAATGGATGAATGGGTGATGGATGAATGGATGAATTGATGGATGAATGGATGAAGACAAATGGATGAATGGATGAATCGATGATGGATCGAATGGATGAAGGATGAATGGTTGAAGGATGAATGGATGATGGATTTATGGATGATGGGTGGATGGATGATGGATGAAGGATGAATGGATGATGGATAGATGAATGGATGAAGGATGAATAGTTGAAGGATGAATGGATGATGGATTTATGGATGATGGGTGAATGGATGATGGATGAATGGATGATGGATAATGGATGGATTAATGGATGAAGGATGAATGGATGATGGATGGATGAATGGATGAATAGAATAATGGATGATGGATGGATGAATCGATGATGGATTGAACGGATGAAGGATGAATGGTTGATGGATGAATGGATGATGGATGGATGAAGGATGGATGGATGAATAGAATAATGGATAATGGATGGATGAATGGATGAAGGATGAATGGATGATGGATGGATGAATGGATGAAGGATGAATGGATGATGGATGGATGAAGGGATGGATGATGGCTAAATGGATGAATGGATGAATTGATCGATGAATCGATGAAGATGAGTGAATGAATGGATGATGGATGAAGGATGAATGGATGATGGATGAATGGCTAAGTGAATGAATGAATGAATGGATGATGGATGAATGGATGGATTGATGATAGATGACTGGATGGATGGATAATGGATGATGGATGAATGGGTGATGGATGAATGGATGAAGGATGAATGGATGACGGATGAATGATGGATGAATGGATGAATTAATGGATGAATCGATGAAGACAAATGGATGAATGGATGATGGATGAATGGGTGATGGATGAATGGATGAATTGATGGATGAATGGATGAAGACAAATGGATGAATGGATGAATCGATGATGGATCGAATGGATGAAGGATGAATGGTTGAAGGATGAATGGATGATGGATTTATGGATGATGGGTGGATGGATGATGGATGAAGGATGATGGATAGATGAATGGATAAAGGATGAATAGTTGAAGGATGAATGGATGATGGATTTATGGATGATGGGTGAATGGATGATGGATGAATGGATGATGGATAATGGATGGATGAATGGATGAAGGATGGATGGATGAAGGATGGATGGATGAATAGAATAATGGATAATGGATGGATGAATGGATGAAGGATGAATGGATGATGGATGGATGAATGGATGAAGGATGAATGGATGATGGATGGATGAAGGGATGGATGATGGCTAAATGGATGAATGGATGAATTGATCGATGAATCGATGAAGATGAGTGAATGAATGGATGATGGATGAAGGATGAATGGATGATGGATGAATGGCTAAGTGAATGAATGAATGAATGGATGATGGATGAATGGATGGATTGATGATAGATGACTGGATGGATGGATAATGGATGATGGATGAATGGGTGATGGATGAATGGATGAAGGATGAATGGATGACGGATGAATGATGGATGAATGGATGAATTAATGGATGAATCGATGAAGACAAATGGATGAATGGATGATGGATGAATGGGTGATGGATGAATGGATGAATTGATGGATGAATGGATGAAGACAAATGGATGAATGGATGAATCGATGATGGATCGAATGGATGAAGGATGAATGGTTGAAGGATGAATGGATGATGGATTTATGGATGATGGGTGGATGGATGATGGATGAAGGATGAATGGATGATGGATAGATGAATGGATAAAGGATGAATAGTTGAAGGATGAATGGATGATGGATTTATGGATGATGGGTGAATGGATGATGGATGAATGGATGATGGATAATGGATGGATGAATGGATGAAGGATGAATGGATGATGGATGGATGAATGGATGAATAGAATAATGGATGATGGATGGATGAATCGATGATGGATTGAATGGATGAAAGATGAATGGTTGAAGGATGAATGGATGATGGATGGATGAAGGATGGATGGATGAATAGAATAATGGATAATGGATGGATGAATGGAGGATGAATGGATGAATGGATGAAGGATAAATGGATGATGGATGGATGAATGGATGATTGGTGAATGGATGAATGGATGAATGGATGAATGGATGAATGGATGAAGGATAAATGGATGATGGATGGATGAAGGATGGATGGATGAATAGAATAATGGATGATGGATGGATGAATGGATGATGGATGAATGGATGATGGGTGAATGGATGAATGGATGAATGGATGAAGGATAAATGGATGATGGGATGAATGGATGAATACAATAATGGATGATGGATGGATGAATGGATGAAGGATGAATGGATGATGGATG
>JBBDHG010000141.1:100000-112500 GCA_037951165.1 Lophius americanus | reverse complement strand
ATTTGAATCCACAGTCTTCCTTTAAATAATCTCGTTATCATCTCTAAACACAGTAAACAACAGAAGAGAGACGTGTCGGTTCTGGCAATGCTGGTGGAGATTAGCGCGATTTGGACCTGGCAACCCGCCGCAATGGTTAATTGGCTGCCGACAATACTCTGCCCCGAAGGGGGGGGGCTGAGGCGGGTTCTCAGCATGATGACATCATCTGTTGGGCTGAATATTTGACTCATGTGTTTGTGAAACTTTGTCTAAACATCAACCACAACAACCCTGATGCCCCCTTCGAGGACGGACTGGACGGATGACGGGAAGTGACAGATGTGTGGGAGGAAGTGATTGTGGCGTGAGTGGGTGGAGGATTCAGTAAGAAACAGCAAACAGCCAGACAGCCATAAATGTGTGAAGACGAGGATTTCTTCCTCCTTCGCCACAAATCACCCGCCCCCCGCATTAACCCCGACCGTCTGAGTGTCTAAGTGCTTCTGCTCTACGCCGCCGGTCAAAACGTTGCTTCCTGTCAGCGTCCTGATGGTCACAACGGCCCCCTGGCTGGCAAAGTGCCCCCATGGACACGTCCCACACTCAACTGATGCAATCTGGGACGAGTCACAGAGGGGGGGAGGCTTACCGGACATCTCTAAGCTCGTCATAATGGCGGCCGCAGAGGCAGAAACACAGAAACACAAAGAGGCAGATATTCTAAGGGTTGATGCAGTTTCAAATATTGAGGCCGTCTTCTCCGATACGTGGACACGGGTGAGACGCCTGGGTTTGACACTTTGATGTCCTGATCAGCTGTTTGGTTGCGCTCAATAATGAGTTGTTTTTTTATTCTATTTGGACGTCGTAAACGTGTCATAGTGGTGCAACTAAGTTGCCCATAAGTGTCCAGGAGTTGGATACCAACAGATTGTGGTCATTTATGGGGTGTCCAGGTTATAGCCGGGACCCACGAATTTGACATGGACCTGTTTTGGAGTACGGAGGCCGAGACGGGACAGGGACAAACCTTTTTTAAAGTCAAATAACCCGATGCGTGTTTCATGTGTCCCTGAGACCTGCTGTCCTAAGTGTCTCAGACCCAAACTAAAGTTAATAGTAATAATAATGACATCACAAAGGACATGAGGATGGGGGGAATGGGGCGTGTCCTTGGTAATTTTCTCTGTCTGACTCATTGTTCGCAGGACTACGCAAAAACTAAGAATCTTAACAAAATGGTGGAGCCAACAACTGATGAGGCGGAGTCAGGAGTTTGTCTCGCTTTCATCAATATTGGAAATTAGATTTGCTTTTCCCTCAGATTCTCAATCCAAGCAGTCTTGACATTGGTGTCAGTGGTTTTAACATTGTGATTCCTGTCGATGTGGCTTTGATGCCTTAGTAACGTACGGCTTTGATGTCCTTGTATCAATTCATTTTTGCAGTGTGTTTTGTGGAGAAAAGACTCAAATGTTTTTGTCTCCGTTGATTACTTTAAATCCGTCCTCTGGCTTGTTTCCTGATGCTGCTTAATGAAGCCGTCACAACAAACACAGCCACTCGGTAGAGAAAGTGAAGGCTGGCAGAAAGAAGCAACAATGACATTTAAAATAAAAACCCTGTTTAAGACACATTACAAAGCCCAATATCGTAAACATTACAAACAAACCATGAGATTCATCCTCTCATATTCAACCACATCCCTCCATTAAGGTGCATATCAGAACTTTACAAGCACAAACACAAACATGCAACTCATATAAAAGCCTCTCTTTTTTCCCCAGAGGAGAGCATCTTCTCGTTTTTGACATTTTTGTCGATTTGGAGGGAAAATACGGTATAAGAAAAAAACAATCAGAACACAAAAACTCTGCTGTCAGACCATGAAAAAAAACATGTGGGCAGAAAACGACGAGCGATCTGGGTTTTCTCAGGTTTGGGTTCTGGTCTGATCCGGTTCTTTTGGCCACACAATGGCGAGCCTTCATAGCGATCACATAACAGCGAGGACACAAACAGAGCGTCTGTTTGACCAGCGGAGGACACATCCACAATCAGACCACAGGAACAAAACACACAGAGGCGGTTCTGTGTGGGTCTGAGTGCATGCCGGGAGTTTTATCTGCACATACGGCGCCGGAAAATCCGTTCAGAATGAAAAACCTGAAAGGGAGGAAACCTAAAAGTCATAAATCACGTGGTCGTGTAATGCTTCTGAGGTCAGGAGGAAACGATGATGTCATCAAAACAGTTCAAAACAAAACAGGAGAAACAAAGACAACAACAACACCGGGGCCAGAATTGAGTCCAGGTTCAGGGGAGGTAACGGACCCCTGTGGGGGGAGTCTTTTCTAGCAGTGGGCCGACACACTTCCACACGCCGCCTTGGAAAGACATTAAATATCAAGCTGCCAAGTGGGTGGAGCTACAGAAAAAAACTACCCAAAACCACAAAAACAAGGTTGATAAAAGCTCAAACATCTGGGTCTCAGACTTTGACCAGCAGAACTTCAGGAGGGAAGACGGGGGCAGGAACAGGAACCGAAGGAAAAGAGATTCCCTTTGCCGAGGATTCAAACCCTCGCCCTCCTCCCTTCCCTTCCTTTACCTCTTCTTGACCCTTTCAGCCCAACCCTCCCCCTCCCCCTCCCTCCGAGCCGGGTCGAACAAGGACACCGGGGAGACTTTCCTAGTTGGAAGTCAGAACCAGGGTTTGGGCTTTTGTTACGTTGTTTATATCTGATCCACTTTGTTTGTTTTTTCAAGCTCTCTCCGGTCGCTCATTGGTTCGGACTTTCTCAATCTCACTCAGAGACGAGAGACGTATCGGGTTCAGATCCGATGGGTCCATGGGATCACTGGTTTAACGGGTGGCTGAAGCTCAGTGGGCAGAATGGGCGTTGCCCGACCCAAAGGTCAGGGGTTAAATCCCAGCCCCTGCCGTCTACACGCTGTAAGAAGCTTCGCTTCAGTTTGAACCGACCAGAAAGAAAGACGGTAGTTCAGTCGAGGAGCAGACGCACAAATCTTCTCTAATCAGGTTTGAGTCAATTTAATACGTGGTTCTGGATCAGAACCACATCCGATCCATGGCCCCGGTACATAAATGAGAAAATACTCTCGGAATTTATGAGGCTTTAAAGATGCTTTGATCATCAGCCCGGTAAAAACATCAGAGAAGGGACGAGAGAGAGAGAGAGAGAGAGAGAGAGAGAGAGAGAGAAGGGACGAGAGAGAGAGAAGGGGAGAAAGAGAGAGAAGGGGAGAGAGAGAGAGAGAGAGAGAGAGAAGGGGAGAAAGAGAGAGAAGGGGAGAGAGAGAAGGGGAGAGAGAGAGGGGACGAGAGAGAGAGAAAGAGAGAGAGAGAGAGAGAGAGAGAAGGGGAGAAAGAGAGAGAGAGAGAGAGAGAGAGAGAAGGGACGAGAGAGAAAGAGAGAGAGAGAGAGAGAGAGAAGGGACGAGAGAGAAAGAGAGAGAGAGAGAGAGAGACCAGAGCAGGATCTAATCATACCTTCACTAATATTACATATTTTGTTTGATCTTCTCACAAACATGAGGTTTACAGTTTTGATGAAGAGGAGTCCCACTCACGTGTTCTGACAGAAATGTGTCAGAACCCACGATGAGATCAAAAAGGCAACTTACAAAGATAAGGCAAACGGTTGTAATGTTACGGCTGATGGGTGTATGACCTGCTTCTTCTCTGGGGCCCACCCAAAACGTGGTTCCGAAACCACACGCCCACTTGACCTCTGGTACTGGTCCACTCTGAGAGATTTGATTGGATTCTGGATATTCGTCTCCACCTCAGTGAAGAGGAAGTAAGGAATAAGGGTTCTGGGGTTGAAGAAGTTCTGTCTGCAGGAGCAGAATAAGACCCAACCAGGAAGGTTCGGTTCAGTTATTGATCGTTCTGGTGGTACCAGAACACCTACGGGCAGTTTGGACCACCGTAGGTACCCTACTGAATGCTCTGAACGGTAAAACCAGGCAGAATCTATAAACTTCAACCAGAACTTTCTAAACTGAACCAGAACCAGGAGAGACCCTTAAACTCATCTATCTGTCAGGGATGAAATTCCAGGAGATCCGGGTCAATGAAACCCGAACAAGACCCTGAGGCACCACTGACCGCAACACTATTAGTAGGTTCCAGTCCAGAACCAACAAACTCTTCCTGGAAGTCCATCTAAGCCGGAGACAGCACATTACACCCAGCAGGTCTGTGTTAAGCAGCTAGAACTCTCGGGTCGGCGCCAACAGACCCACGCAGCTGTCCACTTGTTCTGATGGCTCAGCCTGTGGAACGTGAACTCTTTCC
The DNA here is from genome assembly GCA_037951165.1 of Lophius americanus. NCBI lineage: Eukaryota > Metazoa > Chordata > Actinopteri > Lophiiformes > Lophiidae > Lophius > Lophius americanus. Next base: position 108,194 of record JBBDHG010000141.1, on the reverse strand, counting down.
ATTGTTTACAGACAACAACACATGTTTACAGTCTGTGTCGGCATCCTGCCGCATAATGGCACACGTGTTCTGGTTCCTATTTCAAGAGTCCACTGTCGGCGCCGTCATCCAGGATAAAACTGTCCACAGAACGTGAGATAAGTTCTGACAAGCAAGAAGCAGTTTGTCAGTTCAGACCAGAACAATCCACTTAAGTACTGAAGTTCTGACCGGTGTGTCGGGGAAACCACAGTTCTGGAGGAGTGGGCCGGCACCGTGGCAGGATGTGAGCGCTGCAGACAGCCGGCGGCTCTGAAGGCCCGCACCAGCACCAGCCCGAGGACACACATCTGCACCCGATCCACACGTGTGTAGAACTCTACAGAACATGTGTCTGTGGTTAGAGCTAGGAGAGGTCCGATACAGAGTGGGTTCATAAAGGCTGGTTCCGCCTTCTAAGAACTTTGTGAAAACAGTCTTTAGCTTGTGAAGTTGTTATTACCGAATAATTAACCGTCCGATTTTCTATGGTTCTGCCCGAGAAGATTCCTGTCTGGGCAGAACTAGAACAAGAGTTCTGGAGAGCTCTCGGCGCCCGGATCCACCAAAAACACACCGAGGTCAAACCAGAACTTCGAAGCCGGTTCTGAGACTCGTATGAAAATGGATCGCAACAAGGAGTACCGACGTTCGTTGAAATGGACCAGCTGGGACTGGACTCTAGCCAGAAGCCTGGAGGGCGGAGCAATGATGCGGTCGCTGGTGCCGACCCACCAGCTGGAGGATGTCCGGTCGTAAGGGCCCACAGAACCTGACGTTTGGGTTTCCTCTGATGACCTGGTCCCCAGAATTCAAATCCATTATAACCGGTAGAACGATTGGTGATTGGTTCCACAGATGAAAGATGGGAGAGTGTTGCATTGTGGGAAATGTAGATTCTTTTTGGAGGTCACCTCAACCTCTCATATGTTCAAAATCTGTGTTTTAAAAATCTCTTAGTATTTCATTTTAATTAAACTGAGTCCATAAAGTGACCTTCAGAACCTTCAGAACCTTGACAACGATGACGGGATGAAGAAAAAACTAAAAATAGTCAAATTCTAAAAACATTCAAGCATGGCGCCTTAAATCAGGGGGAAGGTGATGGCTAGCAGCATTCTGAGCCGGTTTGATGTTCTGATCGCGGCCCGGTCCAAAAACATTATCCTTACTAGCGGGTCCAGGTTGGATTCCTGCTCCTCGCCTCCGTGAGTGAAAGACGGCAGTCAGCTGTTTCCTAGCAACGCAAACACGTCTGCAGAAGAACCGCTCCGTCTCGTTGACGGTTCTGCTTCTTCTGCAGTTAATTTATTCACTGAAGAACCGAATCTGAGAAAAGAATCTGAAGCGACCCGCCGGGTTTGTTGCAGATTACTTTTTTGGGCGGCGATGAAAAATGATGATGAGGAAACCCGATCCAATTAGAATCTGATTTGAAAAGTTTGAAGTCGGTGGAAAAATGTCCTCTTCTGGTCTTTCCCAGTTTGGATGCCTTACACTGCAGAACCTCGGGTGGTGCCGCTCACGGCGCCGCGTCACTCGTTCAACATCACAAACCCGTTTCCACGTTAAGGGTCGGCGCTTTATAGATTCCCTCTGATGAGCTTCTCCCGTTCAGTCAGGCCCATTACCTCCGGCCCGCCTCACGCGTCAAAGCGGCGCCGCATACATCAGATTCTGCTGGCAGCAGGATCAGTTCTAAAATGTCTCTGGGCCCGTTCCAGAAACACGCCTGGATCCAGTGCTAAAAGCAGGTTCTGGTTACAGTTCCTGCCCCTCGGTACTTTCAACAAAGAGTCAAACCACTGAACTACAAACTACAGAAGAACCTGTGACGTTCAGAACAATAGACCCACAACAAGAGAAGCGGATCAGAACCAACAACCTTCCTTTTCAGGTCAAAGCTGAGGATCACTGCTAAATACACCTGATCTGGAAGTTTCCTGCTTCTATTGTAACTTGGGATGATGTTAAAGGTGTGGAGCTCGGGTTCTTCTACGACCCGGCCCGGCTCACGAAGGCGAGTTTACGAAACAATATTTTAGTGAAATCTGGAAAAGTTTTTCGTCTGTAGGTTCAGCATTCATAAAAAATCAAGTGAAGACACTGCAGTGTGTATGCTAGGCTAGTAGTCGCTACCAGAAACAACAGACAGGAAGTGAAGATGATGGGATAACGGTAACGACGCAGCAACGCTACATTACGCTAGTGAGATTTCAAACTCAACAACAACGCAGCCTTCAGCTCGCTAACGTAGCCGTCAGCTCGCTAACATAGCAATCAGCTCTTTATCGTAGTCGTGGGCTTGAAGGGAGGCTCGTAGATGTTTTCATGGATATTAGGGAGGGGTCCGCGTTAAAAATGTTTATGCTAAAGGATAAAACCCCCCAACACTGACATGACATTTTAAATTTGGTTGAAGTTAATGTGATATTTGATTTTGTCCTGCAGCTTGCTGTTGTAAAAGTGTCCACATGGGTTCTGGTTCTGTTCTTCCAGTGTGGATTTCAGGCTGAAATAGTAACAGCTGTGAGTGGAGCGACAGAAGGAGAAGACGCGGGGGCGTTGCTGAGGTCAGAGGTCGTGGGTGGATGAGGGACAGCTGGGGATGGAAGAGAGTAAATAAAGTCATGAATGAGAATCCAGATGAAAACAGACGGGAAAGAAAAACCGAAACAGAAGCAGAGACGAGGGAGAACCAGCCGGATTCTAGACGGCGCCGACCTCGTCTCAGCGCCGCAGCTCCTCACCTCGCGTGAACCCACCCCCTCATTTTAACGACGTCGCTTCTTGTTTCCTCGGAAACAACGTCTCAAACTCGGGACGGGCCGAGAGACGGAAGCGAAGGCTTAGCCCTGGGGGGACGCAAACATATTCTGCACACTCATCCCCGATACTCTTCATCAGTGGGGATGGGGGGAGGGCCTTTATCATCGCTCTCCTCATTACTCTCTCCTCTTTCCTGCCTCCTCTCTCATCTGCCCCCCTCCGTGAAACTCGGGGTTTAAATACGATGTTTTCTCCTCCGACTGACAAACACAAACGTGTGAAGCTGTTGTGTGGAAGGAGGTCAGCAGACACGACAGGAAGACATCTGAAGGTCAAACAGGGACGACTTTCCCTAAACGTTACAGACAGGAAACAAAAGAACAGAAAAAATAAAACATCCTTCCCTTCCCAGTTTCTTCTCCACAGGTCGGAAAGAATCCCTCTTTCCACTCCCAGTGGCCCCCCAGCTCTCAGCTCTGGAGGAGGAACTGGGAGGGGTTAGAAATAGAGATAGCTTGGCTCCTCCCCCCGAAAAGGGAGCGATGAGGAGATCCGTGATTTTGTTTATCCAGTGGTTGCATCCTTTCAATAATTCTCCAGGGGTTCATGTTGGATGTGATTTTTCGGTTCCCTTTAAACGCCCCAAATATGATTTTTAATCCCTGCAATGTCCGCGCCCCCTGGTGGAGACACATACCAACGAGAATTCAGTTCTGGTCCGCCCCCAACGCTCAGTGCTGAGGCCTCGCTCGGGCCCCTACTCGTTATGTCACCTCTGGTCTCCTCGCTGAGCTCCTAGCCCTCGCTTAGTCCGGATGCTCTGTTGTACGGGTTCTCCAGAAGATAGCGGTACCGCTCATAGTGCTCCAGCATGTATTTGGGGGCATACATGTGCTCTTTGGGGTCAACCGGGGGGTATTCCTGCAGGGAGCCGTCAAACCAGCCCCCCGTCTTGATCAGTTCGCGGATGTAGTTGAGGTCCCGTTTGTCCTCGTAGTCGCCCCACCGCGGGAAGTCTCCGTTCTGCGCCGACACCAGCTTGAAGGAGATCCCCTCGGGCGAGAAGCACCAGGAGCAGTGCCACCCGGCGAAGTGGAAGGGGCTGCCGATGGACCACTGCACCAGGATGTGGCCCGTGTCGTTCTCGTACTTACGGAACCCTGGCATGGTGTAGTAGTCGCGACGGCGGAGCTTGATGCCATCGCCGTCGTAGACGGCGCGGAGCATCCCCACCGTACAGCCCGATAGGATCTCCAGAGAACCGAACTGCTTCCAGAAGAATCCGTACAGAGACTGGAAGCAGGGAGGAAAGAGAACCAGAATTAAAAAGTGTGAAAGTCTTTCCGGTGAAACATCGTGACCAGGAGCCGACGTCTTCGTACCTTCCGCATGTGGATGGAGAACGGTTCTGTCCAGCCATCGAACAGCTTGAGGAACAGGAGACCCTCAAGCGCCGGGACTTCGTCAGCGTCGTTGATGACGAACACGTCGTCAGCTCTGGCGCCGACCACCCTGGACATGCCGTTGTGAGTCAGGAAGGTCCGCAGGTAGTCATCGGCGATCCAGCCGTCCTGACGGCCGCCGTCGGGGAAGTGGTCGAGGAACACGTACAGGATCTTGTGTCGGACGTAGTCGTACGTACCGTTTTGAAGGAACCGCAGGAAACTGAGGACATCAGAGACGTCATTTAGTGGAATCTCTTCTTCAAAGACAATTATATCACAGTCAATCATTTGTTTCTGTAAAAAGCTTCAAAAAATGATTCAACTTCCCACCACTAGGTGTCGCACATGACACAATAGTTGCTCCTGTTGAGACAATAAATCATAGAGAAATTGATGGACTGTGACATCATCTTCCATGACCTGTAAAAAATGTCCTTCTCCTGATGCGAATGAACATAATAGATGATAAGAGCTCGGCTTAGTTCTACTTGAGAATAGGTTCTGGAATGCCGGGTTCCGGCTGGACAGACCTTCAGTCCTACCTACCGATCATCTTCAACCCAACATCCCTCGATTATCGCAAACAGAGGCTTCATATCAGCTAGGACCTACGTAAATATCCGACAGCAGCAAGTCCATTCGTGCCACACGGCCTAGCATACATGGCTAATGTCACGATGACAACAAAGCCAACGCTAATAGCGCCTCGCTAGCTCCTAGAGCCAGGAACAGCTAACGTTGACATACCTTGTTCACACGACACGCGGTCGCACTGAGGAAGTCGCCTCTCTTATTTTTGAGCCTACACTTTTCATACTTGGCAGTGTGACTATCTTGTCAGTGATTAATGATATCGGTGACTTGCCTGTTGAGTGCTGACGATTATATTTCTGTTCAGTGTCATCTCCACTGAAGGTACATCGTGCCATGACTACGACTGGTTGAAGTGGGCGGAGCCAGGAGAGCGAACACGATGTGCTCAGGGACACTTTGTGAGCAAACATAGGCGAAAGTTAAATTTGCTCAGTTGATGTGAGCCTTTCACAGCGAGGGTTATTTTCACTAAACGACGTGATGGAGACCAATGCTGCTTAGAAGAGTAAGGAAATATTCTTCCATAAATATTCTTCCATAACGAGGATATTCTAAGTGAAAATGAATCATGTCTGGCAGAACGCTGCAGCACTCAAAAGGGAAAACCGACTACGGATCTCCTTGTTTGACAAATGATGCCTTTCAGAAGCCTGAAGAAGAAAACCCTCTGTACGCTCACAAAACTGTCTGCAGCGACATTTCAATTAACCCGCAGAGGAGATTGTGTGAAGAATGTGGCCATTTTCATGTGGCGTCACATTCTATGATTGAAGGCATCAATCTCTCGCCTCGAGGCTGAACGCCGAGACAAACATGTCACTCCTGTCATCTTCCGCGGTTCAACCAACCCAGAGGAGCTTTATGTCTTTGTCTGGGGGACTTAAATGTCGGCTCTTCACCAGGAAACTGGTCAAGAAGAACCAAGAACTGTAACAACTCAACCGGCACAATTTGGCAAAATATTGTACCCACAAACATGGAATTCCCGTACTTGACTTAGACTAGATGATGGGACCAGGGTTTTATAGAGACTCTGTGTCCCCTGATGACGACCCATACGTCCATTAGAGACTACAACCACTGACCCGCAGGGCGCCGCCCACCCCAGGCGGATAGACGGGGACTTACGTCAGAGGGCGGTTCTCTCCGTAGGCCGTGAAGTTGGATTCACAGACGATGAAGAGGTCCACGGCCTGGGCCAGCTCATGAAAGCGAACGTGCAGCAGGTCAAACTCGTGGTTAATGTTGATGGCGTTGATGACCCTCCGCGGGGTCTCTCTGGGCGTCAATCGCTCCTTGGTGGGCAGATTGGAGTGGTACACCATGGTGGGGACCCCACAGTAGGGTCCGTGCCAGCCTGGCCGACACACACACTTGACCAGGCGTTTGCCGTTGCCCCTGGTTTTGGCTTTGGCTTTTGGAGTTACGGAGGGCTGCTGCTGGACTTCCAGAGGTCTCCGTTGCCCAGCAACCCGAGAACCTTCTCCACCGCCGTTTGCCAAAGATGCCCCTGATTTCCCAGAGTACTCCTTTGGGTTAGCCACCTCTGTCCCCCGTCGGAAACACAGAGCTCCGGCTTTGGTTCGGGCAAAGTAGGGAGTTTTGTCATCTTGAAGCTGGTGAGTGCGTATGTGGACGTCCCCCAACATTCTCCCTAGGGGGTCTGTCAATTTTTCCTTGTGTATGACCAGCAGGTGCTCTTTTCCCACTACTAGAACCTTTGGTAGGTCGGGTCCGGCAGGTTTGCCTTGTTGACCGGGATTTTGCGCCAACGTGTCTTCAGCTCCATCCTGGAACAACAAAAGAAAAGTTTTTTTTAGCGCTTCTCCCTGCGTTCAGTAAAAACATCAACCATGGTAACCAGGTAATATATCCCACCCACTGACAGGTAACCATGGTAACCAGGTAATATATCCTACCCACTGACAGGTAACCATGGTAACCAGGTAATATATCCCACCCACTGACAGGTAACCATGGTAACCAGGTAATATATCCTACCCACTGACAGGTAACCATGGTAACCAGGTAATATATCCTACCCACTGACAGGTAACCATGGTAACCAGGTAATATATCCCACCCACTGACAGGTAACCATGGTAACCAGGTAATATATCCCACCCACTGACAGGTAACCATGGTAACCAGGTAATATATCCCACCCACTGACAGGTAACCATGGTAACCAGGTAATATATCCCACCCACTGACAGGTAACCATGGTAACCAGGTAATATATCCCACACACTGACAGGTAACCATGGTAACCAGGTAAAATATCCCACCCACTGACTGGTAACCATGGTAACCAGGTAATATATCCACCCACTGACAGGTAACCATGGTAACCAGGTAATATATCCACCCACTGACAGGTAACCATGGTAACCAGGTTGACAGGTAAGTTTTAAATGAGACCCACCTAAACTCCGGGCTGGTCTGTTCAAAAACATGGTTTGCTTGTTTAGTGGAACTTGCCTCTACAAGAATATGTGAACTCACACACACACACACACACACACACACAACTACCAACGGCTGATCCACGCCCACTCACGAAATTTTATTGAAATCTGTTCATCAGTTTTTGCAGAATGTTGAAAAACATCCTTGTAAAAGTTTAAGAGGGAAACTTTGTGGAAACTTGTGTCACTGTATATATGTGTATATATACACATATATATATATATATATATATATATATATACATATATATATATATATATATATATGTGTATATATATATATATATATATATATATATATATATATATATATATATATATATATACACATATATATATGTGTATATATATATATATATATATATACACATATATATATATATATATATATATATATATATATATATATATATGTGTATATATATTTATATATGTATATATGTGTATATATATTTATATATGTATTATGTATATGTAAAAGGTCTCACCTCCTTCGGAGTGTCTCCCCGCCGGTGCTCCTCTGGTTTCTCCCAGGGGTGAGGAGGCGCCGGCTCTTCCCTCAGCCTCTTCTCCGGCCCGGCGCCGTCAATCACTCCGGCCCCCGCCATCGGGACCCCGCCGATTCCCAAGCCCGGCCCTCCTCCGCCCACAGACCCCGCCCCTGCTCTGGCTTTGCCGTCGGACTGGCGGAGGACGGGTAGAGGAGGAGCCTCTTCTGGGGAGGCGGGGCTGAGCGGGGTGGTGGCCGCGCCCTTCTCCCTCCAGAAGAAGCCGCTGACCATGATGAAGGACTTTATGTTGGGGTAGGGGGCGGAGAGCTCGCGCAGCAGCGAGACGTAGTGGAGGGCCTTGTAGTAGTGGAGGAAGGAGATGACGCAGAGGCCCACCGTACACAGCAAG
>JBBDHG010000141.1:82500-95000 GCA_037951165.1 Lophius americanus | reverse complement strand
CGGTCCCCTGCGTTGTACATCCCCACTGATTGAACGCCTTACATCTAATGTGATGATCTGTCGGCGGTCTGTACATCGGGGGCAGAGACCCCTCCCCTCCCCGCGCCGCGGCCCGTCCTTCCAGGAAAGGTGGCTCTTATTACGATGTTGGACCGTCTCACGTCCGTCTCACGTCCGTCTCACGTCCGTCTCACGTCCGTCTCACGTCCGTCTCACGTCCGTCTCACGCCCTTCCTGCAGACGCTCGTGGTTCCACTCATAACGACTCACGCCTTATGGAGATTCTCTGGTTCCGGTACCATTCTAGCAGCGGGAAACTTTATTCAGGTAAACGATGGAGACAGATGGACATTTTGTGCGTCAAATAATCCAACGATTACTTCATGGTCCAGGTGGCGTCAGCCGTCTTCGGTTCGGTTCTGTTCAGGATAGTTAAGGACCCGCCTGGAAAATCCAGATGGTTTTCCCAAACGTCTCGTCCACACAAGCAAAGATTTTTTCCCAAACCCAGCTCAGAACCAGAACCACACACGGGCCCTGAGGTCCCCAAATAAAGACAACATAGAACATAGAACAGACCAAAGTCAGAACACATACACAACGCTGGCCGTCCTTACTTCCACTCTTATCCTTCAAAATAAGAGCACTTCAAATGGGTGCTCCACCCAGACAAAGACATCGGCGATAACGACGCCCACTTTAAGGTTCTACGCCGACATCCTCGGAAATACCCGGTTATCCTGTCCAAACGTCACAACCTCCAACAGAGACTCCAGGAGTCTTCACCCGGTCAGCAGTTCTTCACAGAATCTGGTTCTGGGGACCGTTTGTGGTCCTGAGGTGGACAAACGAGCAAAACAATCAAGGAAAGCGTCAAAAGGAGTCTGAGGTCCTAAAGGTGCTCAGCACTGGAGCGGGTTCCCATGAACTCTACGGTGGGACGTGTCTCCTCACGGTGGGACATGTCTCCTCACAGTGGGACATGTCTCGTCACACTGGGACATGTCTCCTCACACTGGGACATGTCTCCTCACTCTGGGTCATATCTCCTCACGGTGGGACATATCTCCTCACGGTGGGACATATCTCCTCAAAGTGGGACATGTCTCGTCACACTGGGACATGTCTCCTCACACTGGGACATGTCTCCTCACACTGGGACATGTCTCCTCACACTGGGACATGTCTCCTCACACTGGGACATGTCTCCTCACAGTGGGACATGTCTCCTCACACTGGGACATGTCTCATCACAGTGGGACATGTCTCCTCACACTGGGACATGTCTCCTCACAGTGGGACATGTCTCCTCACACTGGGACATGTCTCCTCACACTGGGACATGTCTCCTCACACTGGGACATGTCTCCTCACACTGGGACATGTCTCCTCACACTGGGACATGTCTCCTCACACTGGGACATGTCTCGTCACACTGGGACATGTCTCCTCACAGTGGGACATGTCTCCTCACACTGGGACATGTCTCCTCACACTGGGACATGTCTCCTCACACTGGGACATGTCTCGTCACAGAAAAAGCTGTTAAAGATTCTTGAACTATTTCATCTCATGATCATGTATTTATTTTGTGTTACGGTACCGTCTTAACGTAACACAATGGTTTTATAACGTCAGCATTAGTCAGAGGTCCAGATTGACTTCAGTACCTTTCAGCGTCGGCTGGGATGGGCTTCAGTCCCCTCAACAGGATAAGCAGTTACAAAAATGGGTGGACGGTTATACATCTGGGTCAGAACATCTTGTTAGGTATTCCCGGCCCATGTCCGTGTACTGATGGCACAAACCGCTGAAAAGTTGATACCGGTTCTGATAGGAAGGTGTCAGAACTCGGATCGGAGCTGTTTTAGCAGAAAATGGAGGATCTACACAACGTTAGACAGGTGGTTGTAATCTTATGGCTGAGTCCACCGGTGCGGGACACATGTTCCCCCTGATTGGACTCAGCTGTGAGGCGGCGTTCATCCTGCAGAGCTGACTCCAGAACCCACGTGTTGACTCAACCCTCTCCTCACGCAACCCCTTGAACCGGGTCGGACCAGAACCGCTGACTTGCACAAACGCGCCCTCACACACTTCCTGTGTTTCCTGTCGCTCTCTTCCTAGCAGGCGGCGTGAAAGATTGATCAGCAGTCGCTGCTGCACATGTGAGAGCGCCGCGGTCCGATCCGATCCGCTTGTCCAGACTTTTGTGGCGAGTCTTTTGCCAAGTGCGATCACGAGTCCTTCTCCCGCCGCCACGGCTCACTGATCAGCTGGGGAGGCAGCGTGCATGCTGGGAACTCCGGCTCCGACTGAGGCTATTTCTGTTTGTGGTTGCAACGCGAGAAAATCAACGGATGGTTCCTTTATTTTTAGATGGATCTGGTTCTGTCCAGACAGCAGACGTGTTTCCAGTCGTATCAGCATCTGAAACGTTTTTACCCGTCCGGAACCAGAACCACAGACCTGAACCACCGGGGGCCACCCTGAGGAGGCGGAGTTTATGCTAATTGTCTTAGATCAGCCAAGTTTCTGCGGTACCATCTGAACCCCCAAACGGGTCGCAGGCCGGTGTACTTCAGGTGTCGGTCCCAAGCCCGGATAAACAGGGAGGTTTGCGTAAAACCTGTGCCAAACAGGAAACCGGTTTCCAAACTGGATCGGTCGGGTCGGGTCCTGTCTCAACCAATATCTCCGGACCGATACAGATGATCAGCTGCAGCGACCCAGTCAGAGAACCGCCGGAGGAAGTAGACTGGAACCAGCGGACTTCCTTTTGAAGTGACTTCCCCACGACGCCTCCTTAGATGGAGGACCAGGAGGAGCGGCCGACACAAAAGTGGTTCTGAAGAACAAACGTCTTTAACCTTATCATCCTAGTAGAGGAGAGGCTAGCATCAGCGAGGCTAGTGGAGGCTAGCAGCAGTGAGGCTAGTAGCGGCAAGGCTAGTGGAGGCTAGCAGCAGCAAGGGCAGTAGAGGCTAGCAGCAGCGAGGGCAGTAGAGGCTAGCAGCAGTGAGGCTAGTAGAGGCTAGCAGCAGCGAGGGCAGTAGAGGCTAGCAGCAGCGAGGGCAGTAGAGGCTAGCAGCAGTGAGGGGCAGTAGAGGCTAGCAGCAGCGAGGGGCAGCGAGGCTAGCAGCAGTGAGGCTAGTAGAGGCTAGCAGCAGCGACGCTAGTAGAAGCTAGCAGCAGCGACGCTAGTAGAGGGTAGCAGCAGCGAGGCTAGTAGCAGCGAGGCTAGCAGCAGCGAGGCTAGTAGAGGCTAGCAGCAGCGAGGCTAGTAGATGCTAGCAGCAGCGAGGCTAGTAGAGGCTAGCAGCAGTGAGGTTAGTAGAGGCTAGCAGCAGTGAGGTTAGTAGAGGCTAGCAGCAGTGAGGTTAGTAGAGGCTAGCAGCAGTGAGGCTAATAGAGGCTAGCAGCAGCGAGGCTAGGCTAGCAGAGGTACGTTCAGTGTAGTATTTTCTTTGATACTGAAGTCATTTTTTACAGTGTGGTATATGAAGCCCTACTTCGTCAGAAGTGAAGGTCGTTCCAGAACCTTCTGGTCTCTTGAGGTCATGAGAAGGTCGCCGGTCTGTTCTGTCCCACATTGAGGGTCGGCGCTCACCACGACGGAGGACGATGTCTCCTCCTTCGTCCGACACGCTCTGCTCACAGGGGAAACTGGGTTTTCAGTCAAGCAGGAGTTTCAGATTCTCAAAGTCGTCCCACTCCACCGATTCTGAATCCCTTTTGCGGGGGCGGGGCTTCAGCGGCACGCGCCTCGCCTCTCCCCTCACGCCTGAACCCGTCCGTCCTCTTGACGAGGCCTGCATACGAGGACGGAGACGGAGACGCTCCTGTACTCTTCATCAGGGAGATTAATCACCGGCAGGAGCCCAAACGCCTGCTGGCAGTGAAGCATGATGGGTAGTCGGGCGTATTGGCGCAACACCGCGGCACGCTGCTCGTGTCACAGACCGGTGATTAAGACGGGTCAGAACATTACGTCCACGCGGTTTGGTAACGAGGCGTGAAGAGAAACATTCTGTCCAGGTCATGAATCCATTCATCACACTTTCAGATTGAATCAACCTTCTGCCAGACGGACGCCGTCCTCCTCTTCAAAGGTTTGGACCGGTGGTTCTGATGGAAGGATGCCGGAAATGAGGGTTTGGACCCGTGAACGGGAGGACGGTGGTTCAGACCAAAGAGGGGCTGTCTCGCCATAAAACACTGAATCATCCAAACGCCACACTGTCCTTCCACGACCAACAACGGCACACCTCGCCTGTGTGCCGTTGTTGTTGTCGTCGTTGTTGTTGTCGTCGTTGTTGTTGTCGTCATTGTTGTTGTGCCAGTGTTTATTGTTTCCATGATTGGACATAAATTAAGTTTCCAGAAACAGAAGGACGGATTCTTGAATTAAGGAGACAATGGAGAAACTGTCCCTCCGGTTACACTGCGCTGGAATCTGAGCCCAAACAAACAAACAAACAAACAAACAAACAAACAAACAAACACACAAACAAACAGCCTCTCTTCGGACCAAGCGCCGTCAGACAGAGACTTTCTGTCCGAGGACACGCCCCCTCCCAGCAGCTTTCCGACGCTGGAATGTGAATCCGCCCACAACAACAACAACAACAACAACAACAACAACCCTTCCTGTGTCTGTCCCTAGAAACTTTCTGCCTCCAAGCACAATAGAAGTCCAAACAGTGAAGACGGTAACCGCGGTAACCAGACTATCAACACTAAACGGATCACCGAAATGGATCGCTCGGGACCGAGGTCAACAAATGCCATCACTGGTACTGATGTTCATCTGGGTCCGGGCCCTGACTGTGGATGGAAACAGATGATCCGCTGCGGATCGGACTTCATCGAATGGTTCTTCCTCGTCATCGGCACTTGACGAGGAAGAACGAATCATGTTCGGGAGACCTTGTGGTAAAAGGGGCGGAGTCAGAACCTGGGTTTCAGCTTCCATCGTAGGAGCGGCTGGACTGGAGGTGTTTAACATCTGCCAAAAGAGGAACCCGGTAAAACGGGGAGTGGATCCAAACACAGGAGTGGATTTGTGGAATGGAGTTTGGTTTCACATTCGTTTATCTTGACGTTTTTCATTCCCATCTATAATATAAACAACAAATCTGAAAGCTGAACCTATCAGAGCTTTGATGTCTTTATGTGACATGGCTTTGATGTTTAGTGATTCATTCAGCTGAACGCAGCAACGTTTATCGTCCAGAATCCTTTTTATTCACACAACTTTGATGATGAATGATGAACATCATGGCGTTCCTGGCGGGACGCCTGCTGAGAGTCACTGTGACACAGAGGCAGAGGAGGAGATGGAGGAGGAGGAGGAGGAGGAGACAGAAATAGAGAGGCAGGGGAAGACATGCAGTGAGGGGAGGAGGAAGAGGAAGATGAGAGAGTGAGATTAGAGAAGCAGCTTCTGCTGATGAAGCGTAACAGAGCGACCTTCAGAAGGAGGAAGAACGCCACGCTGTGAAAGATCAAACAACCTGTAGAGTTTACGGCAAAACGCCATAAACGGATTAAAGGGAACTTTTTTTTACTGGACAGTAAATCCCAATAAATTCCCGCTTAACACCGTAAACATCCTGTTTATGTACAGATGGGGTCGCAGTCGTTACACGCTTTACGTCCCTCTGTGGTTGTTTACTTTACGGTGAATCTACACTGAGGCTAACCCAAAGGTCCACTTGAACTGGGTTCCACTGCAGGACTAAAGCCATGTTCTACCAACCTGTGCCAGTCGTTCACGACATCGAGGGTCCAAACGTGAAACCGAAAAGCCCCCAATCTCCTGCCTTAAACAAGCGATGAGGTCACGAGGTCATGAGGTCATGACGTAACGTTAGCGCAGCGTGACCATCGCTGGAGAACGAGTAAACCCAACTCCGGGCAGAACGTCATGCTGATCGGTCCATCAGTCACAGAACAGAATCTCCTGTCGGCGCTAGAAGAAGGCGATGAAGATAAAGTACTAGCCGTGTCACTGAGGAAGAACCTGAGTTTATCTCAGTGGAGGTTCAACGCCTGAAGTCCCAGCTGTCAATCACACCGACGCTGACATCGGGCCTGATGACGCATGGACGGCGTGAAGAAAACCAGCAGGAGGAAACGTCTCACTCTAAGGCCGACCCAGAATGCTCTCTGTTCAAGACCTCGACATCCTGTCTGCAAACGAGCTGGTTCTAGAAAAAGCCCGGCAGGAGTGTCAAAACAAAAAGTCCTGCGAGCGAAGAGGAAGTGGGGGCCTGATTAGTGAGGAAGTGGATCTCAGCTCTCTGCTTTAGAGAAAAACAGCGTTTTGGTTCTGCTCTGGTGATCACAGGAGGTCCAGGTCCAAACGGTGTCGTTTACTTCTGATGATGCTGCTTCTATCTGCCGCCGCCTGTTTGGTATTCGCCTCCTCACATCTCCACTGATTGGGCCGAGCAGGAGGAGAGTGTGGTTCTGGCTCAGATGTGGACGTGTCAGAACTTATGGTTGAGGGGGAAGTCTGATCCACGGGACTGTCTGCAGGAACCGTATTTACCGCATCTCAACTTCCTGTTTCGCCATCACTTCTCCTGTAGACGGGAAGTGTGTGTCTCTGAACGCACCACGCTCACTTAGCATCAAGCTAGCAGAAACACACAAACAAGATTCTGCTCCGTTTTTGGGTCAACGGCGCTTTTGTGTTTCACTGCAGCGCGTTTTCACTTATGCCGGTCCGATGAGGTTCTGAAGGGTTTAGAGTTCCACCTCTGAGACAGCAGTGGAGGTAGTAACAGATGTGAACATGCACACATGTGTATGGGTGTGTTTATAAGTGTGTTTGTGTGTGTGTGTATAAGTGTGTATTTGTATACGTGTGTTTGTACACGTGTGTGTGTGTATAGGTGTGTGTGAGTGTAAGTGTGTGTATAAGTGTGTGTGTGTATAAGTGTGTGTGTGTGTATAAGTGTGTGTGTGTATAAGTGTGTGTGTGTATAAGTGTGTGTGTGTATAAGTGTGTGTGTGTATAAGTGTGTGTGTGTATAAGTGTGTGTGTGTATAAGTGTGTGTGTGTATAAGTGTGTGTGTGTGTATAAGTGTGTGTGTGTGTATAAGTGTGTGTGTGTATAAGTGTGTGTGTATCCAAGGCGGTGCAGTTTACAAACAATGAAGTCCTTTCAACCCCGGAGCCTCTATTGTCTCTAGAATAGTGCTGAGTCATAAGTGTACACACACCCCTTACACACACACACACACACGCACACACACACACACACACACACACACACACACACACACACACATCACGTGGATGTACTTCCATCATGATGGCGTGGGCCTGTAATCAGAAGGACTGTGGAGGTTTGGCGTGGAGCGGCGTGTTTCTTCAGCATGTCCTCACTCGTGTTCTCTAAAGTTCACCTGTGATGACTAACACCTCATCTGTTCAGAGGACACCATCGATGGACATCCACTCTGACCACGCTACTCTTCACCGCCGTCGGCGCCGTGTAACCAACCCAACGGGTTCCTCTTATTTTGAAAGGTCCGACAGCGTTCTTCATGTTCAAACTTTATTCTGGAGAGAAGATTTTCTCCGCCCACTCAGAGTTCTTGTTTTCCTTCTGGTTATCGCAGCTGTGAGCGGAACCGCAGATAAACATCCAGGATCAGTGGAGCGAAAGGAGGCGGGGCTGAACCCGTAACGATACCGGGTTCTGAGCTGATACCGCACCGGTGACTCATACTGTAAACATTCCTCTGCTACAACAAGTACAAGTACAAGTACAAGTACAAGTACAAGTACTGCCACGACAGCACATTACATCAAAGGTTTACTGCAAACATCCTGCTTTACTGCAAACATCCTGCTTTACTGCAAACACGGAGTTCTAGGGAAGACAGGCAGTCAGAACTCTCCTCTCCCAGCTGTCAATCAGATCCAATTCTTTCTCAGCCGGTCTGTTTACTCCCCTATCAGCTGATCACCTGCACCCAATGGCTCCGCCCTCCTCACCCCGACCAATCACAGAGCTGCTTCCACATTTAAATACGGCTCTCTTGTCCGGGACCATACAGGTACCAGCGTTCCCATCCGGACCCGTATCGAAAGACATCGCGTCAGATTCAGAAGCATTCGAAGAAGAACCATCAAGACCCGGTGTCCACACATGTTCTGACCCAGTCCTCAAGACATCACAATCTGGTCCTCGTCAAAGTCTCTGAGATAATACCCATTTCTCCAACGTCAACTTAAGGACAGAATGTTGACCTGCTGACTGATAAACCCCACCCACTGACAGGTAACCAGGTAATATACCCACCCACTGACAGGTAACCAGGTAATATACCCACCCACTGACAGGTAACCAGGTAATATACCCACCCACTGACAGGTAACCAGGTAATATACCCACCCACTGACAGGTAACATACCCACCCACTGACAGGTAACCAGGTAATATACCCACCCACTGACAGGTAACCAGGTAATATACCCACCCACTGACAGGTAACCATGGTAACCAGGTAATATATCCCACCCACTGACAGGTAACCATGGTAACCAGGTAATATATCCCACCCACTGACAGGTAACCATGGTAACCAGGTAATATATCCCACCCACTGACAGGTAACCATGGTAACCAGGTAATATATCCCCACCACTGACAGGTAACTGTGGTAACCAGGTAATATATCCCCACCACTGACAGGTAACCATGGTAACCAGGTAATATATCCCACCCACTGACAGGTAACCATGGTAACCAGGTAATATATCCCACCCACTGACAGGTAACCATGGTAACCAGGTAATATATCCCACCCACTGACAGGTAACCATGGTAACCAGGTAATATATCCCACCCACTGACAGGTAACCATGGTAACCAGGTAATATATCCCACCCACTGACAGGTAACCATGGTAACCAGGTAATATATCCCACCCACTGACAAGTAACCATGGTAACCAGGTAATATATCCCACCCACTGACAGGTAACCATGGTAACCAGGTAATATATCCCACCCACTGACAGGTAACCATGGTAACCAGGTAATATATCCCACCCACTGACAGGTAACCATGGTAACCAGGTAATATATCCCACCCACTGACAGGTAACCATGGTAACCAGGTAATATCTCCCACCCACTGACAGGTAACCATGGTAACCAGGTAATATATCCCACCCACTGACAGGTAACCATGGTAACCAGGTAATATATCCCACCCACTGACAGGTAACCATGGTAACCAGGTAATATATCCCACCCACTGACAGGTAACCATGGTAACCAGGTAATATATCCACCCACTGACAGGTAACCATGGTAACCAGGTAATATATCCATCCACTGACAGGTAACCATGGTAAGCAGGTTATATATCCCACCCACTGACAGGTAACCATGGTAAGCAGGTTATATATCCCACCCACTGACAGGTAACCATGGTAACCAGGTTATATATCCCACCCACTGACAGGTAACCATGGTAACCAGGTTATATATCCCACCCACTGACAGGTAACCATGGTAACCAGGTTATATATCCCACCCACTGACAGGTAACCATGGTAACCAGGTTATATATCCCACCCACTGACAGGTAACCATGGTAACCAGGTTATATATCCCACCCACTGACAGGTAACCATGGTAACCAGGTAATATATCCCACCCACTGACAGGTAACCATGGTAACCAGGTAATCTCTATTACTACTATAATTACCACGGACTTCCTGTGTCATCGGTCATATTGTTATGGCTGAGCGCAGTAACCTTTAACATATAGTTTAGCCCCTGATCTGAGGTCACTGACCCGTCGGCTCACACCGGTTCTGAACGAGACGGGTCTTGTGTGTCAGAAACCCACAAAGACCTGCTCCCACCTGATCGGTCACATGACCTCATGTCAGTCAGTCCACTCAGGTAAAAGTCGCACCTATTCATCCGTCCGTCGTCTTCCCGGTATCAGAGACAGACACACGGCGCCGGTGGGAGAGGGTTCTGCTTACACGACCTTTACAGAACAATACAGCACCGGGTCCACTGTCTCAGCGGGAGACAGAACCAGGTCGGCATCAGGGGAACCTTCTGTGTGGAGGTTATTCACCGTGTGAGAAGGAACTCTGGATGAAGATCTGTTTCTCTCAGGAGGACTATCCTCTGGCACACTCATCCACTCACCTCCTCAAACTGGACTCTGTCCCAGAACTGGACTCTGTCCCAGAACTCCCACCAAAAACCCCCTGAGACCATCAAAGGGTTTCAGTCGCACCAGGAGAACCGGAGTGTTCTTCAAGTTCACGTCGACGAAGACGGGGCAACGTTTCAGCTTCACCTCCAGACGCTCAAAGAACTGACCACGGCGCCGTGGACCGAACCCGTGATGTTCTGAGACGAGCCTTAAAAAACGACACGCTCCATCGCTCCACCCTGGTGAAGAAGCACCACCGCTCATTCAGAAGGGGGGTGAAATGGAAGACTAAAGGGCTACGCTAACGCTAAGTCCAGCCACTGCTTTGAGCTGAATCTTTATTGATCCAGAACCAAAGACGCTTCCAAACCTTTCAGCGGTGTCCCCAGAGGAAGAACCAGGACCAGAAACTAGGAGATCAAAGTCCAAAGGAGATGGAAGCAGGGCTGGGGGGCTAACTTCACAGCTAACCGCCGCTGTCAGAGCTCCTTCGACAGCTTTGATGTCCGTTTCCTCTTTATTCACCTACGACGTGTTTTAAACGGACCTCCAGAAGACCGTGTTCAGGATCACCGGCTTGAAAACAAGGTTCTGAATCTCCTGAACTTTCCCGTTTCTCCAGGAAATTGCAGATGGTTCACGTCACAAAGCAGGAAATACAATCATCTGCCCCTCAGGGGGTCTTCAGGGATCCAGACCCCCCTGGAGTAACTCAGCTTGACGTCGCTGAGGAACATCCAGAAGGTCCAGGAGGAGGTCAAATAAAAAACACTAGAAAAACCCTTTTCTAAAAGTAGGAAAAGTATCTATGTGACCAAACAAGCTTTCCCAGAATGCAACAGATCCTTCAGAGAGTTCTATATGTGGGGAATTGTAGTTCTTGACGACTCAGTAGTTCCCACACCATCACATGTTATAACTGAGTAGTTCCCACAAATCACATTGTCTAAGTCAGTAGTTCCCACAAATCACATCGTCTAAGTCAGTAGTTCCCACAAATCACATCCTCTAAGTCAGTAGTTCCCACAAATCACATCTTCTACCTGAGTAGTTCCAACATCATCACATCCTCTAAGTCAGTAGTTCCCAAAAATCACATCCTCTAAGTCAGTCGTTCCCACAAATCACATCCTCTAAGTCAGCTGCTCCCACATCATCACATCCTCTAACTGAGTGGTTCCCACAAATCACATCCTCTAAGTCAGTAGTTCCCAAAAATCAAATCCACTAAGTCAGTAGTTCCCACAAATCACATCCTCTAAGACAGTAGTTCCCACATCATCACATCCTCTAAGTCAGTAGTTCCCAAAAATCACATCCTCTAAGTCAGTCGTTCCCACAAATCACATCCTCTAAGTCAGTAGTTGCCACAAATCACATCCTCTAAGTCAGTAGTTCCCAAAAATCACATCCTCTAAGTCAGTAGTTCCCACATCATCACATCCTCTAAGTCAGTAGTTCCCAAAAATCACATCCTCTAAGACAGTAGTTCCCACATCATCACATCCTCTAAGTCAGTAGTTCCCAAAAATCACATCCTCTAAGTCAGTCGTTCCCACAAATCACATCCTCTAAGACAGTAGTTCCCAAAAATCACATCCTCTAAGTCAGTCGTTCCCACAAATCACATCCTCTAAGTCAGTAGTTCCCACATCATCACATCCTCTAAGTCAGTAGTTCCCAAAAATCACATCCTCTAAGACAGTAGTTCCCACATCATCACATCCTCTAAGTCAGTAGTTCCCAAAAATCACATCCTCTAAGTCAGTCGTTCCCACATCATCACATCCTCTAAGTCAGTAGTTCCCAAAAATCACATCCTCTAAGTCAGTCGTTCCCACAAATCACATCCTCTAAGACAGCCGCTCCCAAAAATCACATCCTGTAAGTCAGTCGTTCCCACAAATCACATCCACTAAGTCAGTAGTTCCCAAACGTTTCTGTATTTACAGAGGATGTGATAGTTTGGGAACCGCTGACATACGAGAGGTTATGCAAACATCAGCCTGTGTTGTCAGACGTGCGGTTCTGACCCGTCGAGGTTGTGAAACAGAAACGCCGACATATGAATTTGATAAAGTTCTTCCACGACAGAGAGACAAACATCAAGGATTCACAAAAATGACTCATACGTCTGCAATTATATGTTTTAAAAGAACAGATTCTTTTGGGCCCGAGGCAGCGGGCCCCAGACACAGAGCCACAGACCAGAACCGGGTGGGCCGTGAAACTGGATCATTAAGAATTTTAGGATATTTAAACAGTAAGCAGACGGATCCAGTTTCTGTCGGTC
>JBBDHG010000141.1:77500-80000 GCA_037951165.1 Lophius americanus | reverse complement strand
CTCAACAGCAGGACCGTCCGGCGCCGAGGACCACCCAACAAAGCTTTCTAGAAAAGTCTGAACTCCTGGCTGGATGAGACGGGTTCAGACCAGAGTCATGTGAGGATCCAGAGCGGGCTGGAGGCTGGACGGCGTGAAGCTCCAGAAGTCTGAGGGTTCGGCAGGGAGACGCCTTCAGGCGCCATCGCGTTCTCCACCAGACTCATCTGGAGGGGTCACAACCCCCCCGACATCCGCCAAAAACATTGCACAGCATGTGGATGACATATGGTCCACTCCCTCAGCGGGCCTGGCGAGGAGGAGATTGTTCTGGACGGAGCGTCTGGAGACGATGACGGCGCTCCAGTCTCCTTCAGATCTTTCATGTGAAGCTCAGGAATGATGTTTCCATGGATACCACAATAATAAAACACATTTGTTCGAAAGTTCCTGCTATGAGAAGGTCCAAACTCTCGTTATAGATGATACACGAGGATCAGCCATAACATTATAACCCCTGACAGCTGACATCAGGTTATGAAGCTTCTGCTGGTTCTGATCATATCTGACATATGATGTTTACATGAACACAGAGAGAACCGGTTCGTCATACACACACTGGTGTTACACACACAGGTGTTACACACTGGTTTTACACACTGGTGTTACACACCGGTGGTACACACTGGTGTTACACACTGGTTGTAAACACTGGTTGTAAACACTGGTGGTACACACACAGGTGTTACACACTGGTTTTACACACTGGTGTTACACACTGGTGTTACACACTGGTTGTAAACACTGGTTGTAAACACTGGTGGTACACACTGGTTGTAAACACTGGTGTTACACACTGGTTGTAAACACTGGTGTTACACACTGGTTGTAAACACTGGTGTTACACACACAGGTGTTACACACTGGTTTTACACACTGGTGTTACACACTGGTGTTACACACTGGTTGTAAACACTGGTGTTACACACTGGTTGTAAACACTGGTTGTAAACACTGGTGTTACACACTGGTTGTAAACACTGGTGTTACACACTGGTTGTAAACACTGGTGTTACACACTGGTTGTAAACACTGGTGGTACACACTGGTGCCTCATTGGTTACCTGTCAGTGGGCGGGATATAGAAGGAACATTTTGTACTTTATGTTGGAGGCGGGAAATCTGGACCAGTGTGAGAATCTGAGCAACTTTGACCGGGTCCAAATCATAACAACTAGAGGACTGGTTCAGAACTCCTCCAGAACCGCATGTTGTGTTGGGTGTTCCTAGTCTGCAGTGGTAGGAACCTACAAAGTGGTCCAAAGAAGGACCATCACCACCAGCAGTGTCTGGACTACAAGAAGAGAGATTTAATGGGTTCATGTTCTGCGTAGGACAAATGAAGCTTCACAGCGTCACCTGGAGGCGGAGCCAGACACAGGCAGCCATAACAATAGATTAGGAAGACTTAAGACTTCATAAGTTAGTGATAGGGTATTTTTGGGAACAGTTCGGGACAACAGCAGAGACGGTTCTGTAGAACCTTGTGGTGTCATGATGAGAGTATTTAGACCAACAGAACCGTCCCGTAGTAGGATCAACCCATCTGGTTCCCCACCCAGACTTATATTCATCTGTGACCCAACAACAACTCCTGCGCCTCAGGTCCAACTGGGAGCCCCCCAAGAACTCGGCCCGCTCCACCACTGAGGGCTGAGTGAGCACACGTGCTGGGTCGAGCACGGGTCAGAACCATTCCCAACCCATGTTAGGTGGGTCTCTTGACATCCTCCTTATGGGAGACGGCTGTAAGGGGACACTTCTGTGACCAGAAGGGGGGAGGAAAAAGAGAGAGAGGGAGAGAGAGAGAGAGAGAGAGAGAGAGAGAGAGAGACTCAAGGACAGACGACTTCTATTCTGGTCCGGTGGTAAACACGACTTGGCTGTCTGACCAGATCATGACACACAGAAGGGGTGTGTGTGTGTGTGTATGTGTGTATGTGTGTATGTGTGTATTTACATGTGTATGTGTGTGTATATGTGTGTATATGTGTATGCATGTGTGTGTGTGTGTGTGTATGTATATGTGTGTATATGTGTGTATGTGTGTGTGTATGTGTGTGTGTATGTGTGTATGTGTGTATGTGTGTATTTACATGTGTATGTGTGTGTATATGTGTGTATATGTGTATGCATGTGTGTATGTGTGTGTGTATGTGTGTGTGTATGTGTGTGTGTTTGTGTGTGTGTATGTGTGTATATGTGTATGCATGTGTGTGTATGTGTGTGTAAACATGTGTATGTGTGTGTGTATATGTGTGTGTGTGTGTATATGTGTATGCATGTGTGTGTATGTGTGTGTGCATGTGTGTAATAGTGTGTAAGTGTATGTGTGTGTGTTGGGGGGCACTGAGGTCAGGAAGGGGGGGCGTTCTCAGAATAGCACGAGGGGAAGGAGAGAAGAAAGTTGCCACAGTCGGACATAAAACCAACACGATGTTCTGAGTCGGTCCAACATGAA
>JBBDHG010000141.1:47500-72500 GCA_037951165.1 Lophius americanus | reverse complement strand
TGTAGATATCCCTCACGCCGTATCTGTGGCTGTTTATCTCCATGCTGCCCTGCAGCGGCTAACATTAGCAGGACTGGGCGGAGCCAGACGACAGAACAGGATGTGTTCAGGGACAGTTCGTCATCATGAGGGAGACTACTTCCCTGACAGGTTCTGGTACGGTTTAAGAATTTTATTACACGTTTTATAGGATGCAAAATAAAGTCTAATTATCCAAACGGCAGAGAAAATGTTGAGACGTTTGACGGTGAGGCTCCGCCCCCGCCTAAGGAATGACAGCAGGGCTCCGCCTCCAGCTGTGGTCCCAAACCCCAATAAACACGTTCTATTTCTGACTCTGATGCTTCCCCTCGGCGCCGTCTCTCAACATCAGCATCACAGCGCGCTGGAAAGGCCAGCGACCCCACGAGACCTGGTATTTGTCGGTGCTGGCGTTTTGAAACGTGGGGTTCTGGAAAAGAACCTCTGGGCAGAACCTCTGGGCAGAACACCTGGGCAGAACCTCTTGGCTGAACGCTGTCCCTTTATGTCCTA
This sequence comes from Lophius americanus, assembly GCA_037951165.1. NCBI lineage: Eukaryota > Metazoa > Chordata > Actinopteri > Lophiiformes > Lophiidae > Lophius > Lophius americanus. The sequence goes on along the minus strand of JBBDHG010000141.1, from coordinate 71,966 downwards.
CAAGCCTCAGAACGACGCAGCTTCACCATCTTCATCACCAACCTCGAGTCAAGTGAGACCCAATCTCAGAACCATCCAGGAACCCGCGGTGGTTCTGCTGATGGAACACCTCACGCACCCAGTACAGGTGGGCCGGGCTATCTTCATCTCACCAGCAGCCCACCGGGACCATCTGGACCATCGTTCATGCTGACCTCCTACGTCTGAGTCTACTTCCTGCTCAGGAAACAGCCAATACAATAAAACCAGGGACAAAGAGAGAATAGAATCATTAATAAAAGGTCACAGCGGACCCACCCCCACACAGGTCCAAACCCGGGTCAGACCCTGGACCCTTTGGTACCTACGAGGGCTTCCAGGCCTCTTACATATAGCAGAACCTCCAGAAGTGAAGAGCTGTGAGGTCTTTCTCTCAGTGACATGTCGCTCATCTTCTGTCTCTTTCAGTGACCCCTGAACCCGGGCCAAGCAGACCCCGGGCCCTGTAGGACCACAAGCGTAGACTCCTATATGAGGTGGGCCGAGATACCCTTCATCTTCATCAGACCACCTGGTCCTTCCTCCTCCCAGTACCCTCTCCCCAGCCCCGTGAATAATAGATGAGTACATGAATGCGGATCCTCTCCTCTTACCCATCGGTGCCGGGTTCGGATGTCTTTCAGCGGATCATGCTGGAGGAGAACTCGCTGCTCCGGTTCGGGTTCTGGTCTCGATGCAGACGCTGCTATGCCATCGCATCGGTGATGCTGGAGTCTCGGTGGTGACCGGGGACCGGGATCTCTCTCTCTCTGCCGTTACGTCCGTTCGCCCCCACCCCCCCCACCCCCCCCTCTCCTCCGGTTTATCCACCGGGTCGGTTGCGCCAAAGCTCGTCCCGAGCCGGACTCGCACCGAGTCCGGCTTTACGCACCGTAAAAGGATGCGCGTAAGGGCGCAGGGAAAAGGATGGAGGTGAAGAGGTGAGGAGACGAGGAGAGGCGCGCGCTGGACGGAGGTGATCGCCGCTATCTGCCGTCCGATTCGTCGTTTTCTGTCGTGTTTACGAGCCGCTCGCGCCTCCTCCCTCCTTCTTCTCCGTCTCCCACTCCGTGATGCGTCTCTCCCCCTCTTCCGTCCTCCGCTCTGCGCTCCGTGTGACGCGTGTTCCGCTCGGACGGTTGGAAAAAAAGACCCCCCTCCCCTCTCGTCTCTCATTTACGTCTTTTTCATCATCTCCCCTCACGACCGGGAAGGGTAAGGAGGGGGGAGGACGCGCTCGAGCCGAGGGGGGCGAGTGAATAAAACAGGGAAGGAGGAGCCCCGCTAGAGGAGAGCTCCGCCCCCCGTGTTACTCGTGAGGGGAGGGGGGGGCTCCCCATCATGACGGAGGGAGGGGAGATTAAGGACAGCGGGGCAGTAATGAATGTCTGCAAGGATTCAAAGTGAGACGACGGTACCGGCCGGCGCTCCGGTCCAGTCTCGGATCTTACAGTTATCAGACCCACTCAGGTTCTGCATGAGAACCAGGAGTGGGTCAGCGCCGCAGCAGCGCCCCCTCTGGCTGTAATGCACATCGCACAGCGGTTCACAATGCTGCAGGAAACTAGAAGAGATTCGGTTCTGTTCGGACAAGAACCTCCTATGGTGGGTCAGAGGTTGGGGGTTCGGCGTGATGGGGGCGCCAGAGGGAAGTCGTGATGGAGTTTAAGGTGAACGGAGCAGAAGGTGAGGAGAAGATGATCTGTAGTATTATCAGAACCACTGACAGTTGTCAGGATAACGTCGACCACCGGGTCACCTGCCAGTGGGTGGGTATATCACCTGGTTACCATGGTTACAGGATAAAGTACAGGATCTCTTCAAGACCCGACCGAAGAACAGTTGATCTTTGTTCCTCGCCCCCCTGCCCCCCCCCCCCCCCCCCCCGCCCACACAGGTACCTTGAGGAGAAAAAGAAAACAACTGTTTACCTTCTGGCGACCGCGTTGATCCACGAAACACCAAACGACGAGGTCGACCGCGGGTTCCGTCGGTTCTTATTTGCAGGTACCATCAAGGCTGAGGGAAGTCAGGTGAGAGCAGGCTGCTGTGAGCTCAGGTACAAAGTCCACTGAGGAGGGGAAGCTCACTGGCTGATACCTGGACACACCTAGGGGACGGCGGCGGCGGCCTGTCTCCGCCCGGGCGCACTGAAGCAGGAGTCATCAAACCGGAGGACTCAGAGTGAGAGCTGTGCCGGAGGTTCCGGTTTGGGCGGATTTGAAACACTGGCTGAAGATGAGGAAGACTTCATTCTGACAGCAGCTAAGCCAGGGGCCTCTTAGCCAGCAGGTTGTGGGGTCAAATCCACCCAGGAACATGCAAACCCCTCACACATGGGCCACTGCCTGTGTTTGAGTGGGCTCCAATCAGCCATTACATTACGACCACCGACGTCTCAGGAGTCCTTGGTCTTAAGGCAACTTAGCAGCTAGTAGCTCACAGTTAGGAGGATTAATACCGGGAGCATTAATTACATCATGAAATGATTCAAACAAGAAAGATGATCACGTGTCGCTCAGAGAAAAGGGGCGGGGCCAGAGGAGAAGCCCAAACCCAATTGGTCGTTGAATTTGTGTTGTTTTAGGAGTGGTGTTCAGCCATAACATTATAACCCCCACCTTCGTTCAGGTGGCAGCTACGGGTCAGAGGAACATCCAGATGAGGTCTGATTCTAGTTCTGACAGTGCGTCTCGTTACCGTCTCTTCACTGGTCCATCCCGTGATACCAACCAGAACCTGATCCATCAGGTGACGGCCACCTCCTTCCATTGCTCTATGGTCCAGTTCTGGTGCCGAGCTGCACAGTCAAAATGCTGTGCGATTTCCCGGAGCGACTTTGAAAGGAGCACGGAGTTCTGATCGGGTTTTAAACCGATCAAGACACAAACTCAACAGATAAAATGAAAAACGCTTAAAGACTAATCAGATATTCATTAAACCCGAAAACAAGTTGGATTCAAGGAAGGTTAAAAAATGCAGATGTTCTGGCCCGGTGGTCCACTCAGCAGTATAGTTGATCCTATTCACTGCAACTGTCAGTGGTTATAATGTTATGGCTGCACATGTTGACAGTACCTGACGGGCGGTTTACTGTGACCACAAACTTTAATGAGCAGAGAACAAAGAAACAAGGAGCCAGGAGGAGCAGCAGGTCCACCTTCATCATCATCATCATCATCACAGCCACACCCACTCACCGTGGAGAAAACACACCAAGGTGGAGGGAGGACATGCATCAAACATTAACATACAGCTGTTATGACCTTTGACCTACAGAGACAGAAACTGAAAAGAAGATGTAAAAATGTTTTTATTGTCTTTACCCACCATCTTTAAAGTATTCACAGAAATATAACCTATGACTCATGTGACAGTAAAATGTCTCAATGTGGGCTATATTACCTGGTTACCATGGTTACCTGTCAGGGGGTTGGATATATTACCTGGTTACCATGGTTACCTGTCAGCGGGTTGGATATATTACCTGGTTACCATGGTTACCTGTCAGCGGGTGGATATATTAACTGGTTACCATGGTTACCTGTCAGTGGGTGGGATATATTACCTGGTTACCATGGCTACCTGTCAGTGGGTTGGATATATTACCTGGTTACCATGGTTACCTGTCAGTGGGTTGGATATATTACCTGGTTACCATGGTTACCTGTCAGGGGGTGGATATATTAACTGGTTACCATGGTTACCTGTCAGTGGGTTGGATATTACCTGGTTACCATGGCTACCTGTCAAGGGGTTGGATATATTACCTGGTTACCATGGTTACCTGTCAGGGGGTTGGATATATTACCTGGTTACCATGGTTACCTGTCAGGGGGTTGGATATATTACCTGGTTACCTGTCAGGGGGTTGGATATATTACCTGGTTACCATCGTTACCTGTCAGCGGGTTGGATATATTACCTGGTTACCATGGCTACCTGTCAGCGGGTTGGATATATTACCTGGTTACCATCGTTACCTGTCAGCGGGTTGGATATATTACCTGGTTACCATGGTTACCTGTCAGGGGGTTGGATATATTACCTGGTTACCATCGTTACCTGTCAGCGGGTTGGATATATTACCTGGTTACCATGGCTACCTGTCAGCGGGTTGGATATATTACCTGGTTACCATGGTTACCTGTCAGCGGGTTGGATATATTACCTGGTTACCATGGTTACCTGTCAGGGGGTTGGATATATTACCTGGTTACCATGGTTACCTGTCAGGGGGTTGGATATATTACCTGGTTACCATGGTTACCTGTCAGGGGGTTGGATATATTACCTGGTTACCATGGTTACCTGTCAGGGGGTTGGATATATTACCTGGTTACCATGGTTACCTGTCAGCGGGTTGGATATATTACCTGGTTACCATGGCTACCTGTCAGCGGGTTGGATATATTACCTGGTTACCATGGTTACCTGTCAGCGGGTTGGATATATTACCTGGTTACCATGGTTACCTGTCAGGGGGTTGGATATATTACCTGGTTACCATGGTTACCTGTCAGGGGGTTGGATATATTACCTGGTTACCATGGCTACCTGTCAGGGGGTTGGATATATTACCTGGTTACCATGGTTACCTGTCAGCGGGTTGGATATATTACCTGGTTACCATGGTTACCTGTCAGCGGGTTGGATATATTACCTGGTTACCATGGTTACCTGTCAGGGGGTGGATATCTGGGACATCTGTAACATTTTGTCCAGGAAACAGGAAGACGTTCTACCGTGGGACAACATTGTGACGCTGCACGACTGGATCAGAACATCTCCAGAACCGCAGGTCTGGTTTAACCTTTATTCTCTGAAATAACTCTTTAAATGAACTTTAAAAAAAACATGGAAGGAATTTCTTTCATTGTTCAGAAACTGCTTTGGTCACGGATACCAGCGACTGGGACCAGGTTCCTTCACGGGGGGCTGGACTCTTTTGGCATCTGGACTTCACGACTGAAGGAACCGGCTGAGGAGGTGTATCATCTGATCAGGACCCCCTGGACGCTTTGACGCCCTTCTATACCTTGCTGCCACCACGACCCGACCCGGATCGGTAGAAGAAACGGGATGGATGGATCATGAGTGTATGATGTAGATCTGCCCTTGAGACCATAGAGAAGTTCCTTCTCTGATCTTTGTCCCATTCATCCAGCCTACCTCAGTGGGACGGCCGACCTCAGCTCAATGATTGGCTTCTTAGAGTTTGTCCTCATAAAACCTGAACTGGACCCTCAACACAAGAACCCCAAGCTCCTCCCCCGACAGAGCAGATCCAGATTATCTGATGGACACTAGAGAAGACCCTCAGAGCGCGGAGACGGCACCTCCAGTCCACACCTCCCTTCAAAGTCCATACTGGACTATGTTTGAAGAACAAAGTAGGGTATTTAACTAGACTGAAGGAAATGGGGACGATAATCTGAGCGATCTTCTACCTCCACCGACTCTGAGAGTGAGAGCGAGAGAGAGAGTGAGAGAGAGAGAGAGACAGAGAAACGCAGAAGGATGGAGAGCCCTGATGGTGGTCAGGGAGACTGACTGACCCTAACATTGAGCTGACCTCTGACCTCTCTAGCTGTGATCCCTGGAGAGTCTTTATCCAGTCCAACCCTCCCCCTCACAGTGTGTGGGGTCAGTTTGCAGACTCATCCTCTTCCAGGCGGATGTCTAACATCTCCAGTCTCTTTAAACTTCTTCATTCATTCTTGTCTCCATTGTCAGATCTGTGCAGCTCTACAACTTTTCTTTGCTCCTCATTGCTGTGTTCTGACTGTGGCACATGTTCTATTTAAAGAATTGAATGTTTAAGGTTAGACTTTGGAGGATAGTTTGAATATAATATACTAAAAAGTCTGATTTGAAGTGATTTACTTTCCTTGATGGAAGTTTTGACGGCTCCTAATCATCCCACATACCTCATGAAGACTAAAACTCCGCCCACATACCGCTTGTTGCCACGACAGGTTTCACAAAAGCGTGGACCGGCGGGAAGCTTCTCATCTAACTTCTCCCGTCCCGCAGAGACAGGAAGTGCTGTGAGTGTTAACAGGAAGAGAGGCGCAGAGACCCAGCTGCTTGGTTTGGGGATATAATTTCATTACAAATAAAAAAAAGACATCCTTTCACATGTGTTCCGTTGAGACTAACAGTCCTGGTTCTCCTCCCCACCGGTCTGCAGGTCTACACGTCTGATAGAACGGGCCACCGTCTGGGTTACATGTCATCACAGCGGCTCCTGTCCACCATCTGTCCCTGTGTGGCGGTAGAACCGCTTTGACGGACATTCTGCGTCTCGCTGCTCTTCGGGACAACCGACCTCCTGTAGTTATCACACGTTTGTATCGCTCACACCCCCCCAAAGCCTCTGTCCCTCCCCGTCCCTCCGGTTCCGCTCCTCACTGGGGTCCCAGGCCGTCGCTGTGCTCGCTCCCCCAGAGCCGGTAGAACTGACTGAAGTCCACGTAAGGCGGGACCCTGCCGGTCTCGTCGGGTTGGGCCGCCTGGCTGCCTCTCTGCCGGAACAGGCTCCCGTCCCCCGAGCTGGAGCTGGAGCTCTGAGTCTGGGTGTTGGTGGACTGGAGGGTGGCTGTGGGGCTCTGACTGCTGGGGAGGGTGGAGGGGGAGGAGAGGGAGGAGGTGGGGGAGGAGACGGGGACGGAATGGGAGGAAGAGGGGGCGACAGAGGAGAGGACAGGGTACGTGTCCGGAGTGGAGAGACAGAGGAGAGAGGTGGAGAGAGGGAGAGGACGGGGAGGAGGAGGGGTGGTGGGAAAGGAGAAGAGGGAGGTGGAGAGGGGGAGAAGAGGAGGAAGAGCAGGGAGTTCAATAAAGGGCTGCAGAATGTCGTCGGAGGTTCTGCAGGTAGCGGGTCGGATCGCGCTACAGGAGGACAGAGGAGAGCGAGGACGGCGTTGAGGATACAAGAGAGACATCAGCCAATGAGGAGGAGGAAGAGGAGGGAACGAGAGTCAGACCTGAGAAAGACAGGAAGGAAACAGGAAGTGCAAACATGCATCAAAGCATGGGGGGGGGCTAATGAAGCCCCCCCCCCTAGTGTCGGAAAAATACATCTGACGTTTCCCAGAATCCCTCCAGTTGTTCCTCTCACTGAGGTGGGGGGGTAATAGAATCTGAAAAAGTTACCTGTAGTTGTCAGCCGGTTAAACCCGGACCTAAACATTCTGGTGAACATCCCACGGGCCGAACTTCTAACGATTCTAGCGTCCGGCACCAGAGTGAGAAGTTCTGTTCAAAGTTTGGATCCAATAAAGGGGCGAGTCCGTCTCGCTGTTCTTTCTCCCGTCTGAGGTCGGCTGCTTCTTCTTAACTGTGTCAGCTGGGATGATGAAATCCATCTTGTCAGTACCTGCTGCGTCGGATCGGTACCTGTGGGACTCACTGAGGATGCGTGTGCTGTGGGATTTCCTAACGCCGTTCAAGCACTATCGCCAAATCTAACCCAACAAACACTGATCCAGGGCAGAGATCCGTCACGGGTTCTTCTTCATCCCGGGCTCCTCAGGACGAGAACCGACATGAATGGAATGTGACGCCTGTGGCAACCTGGGTTTTTGGCCCGCGCCGGATTTCAAGTCACTCCAGGGTAAACGTAACCCTCCGTAGTAAAAACCCGGACTGGATTTCAGCCGTACTGGACTGACAGGGCAAACCAAACAAAATAAAAATAAAACTTATTTCTTTAGCTAGAAGAAATATCGTTTCATATAAACAAAAGGGAAATAAACTCATTTCCTTTTTTCTTTCTAACTGGAGATAATAATAAAAGGAGAAGAATCGAGGAAAACCTGTGGTGGAATCTTTGTTTTTTTTAACGTTTACTTCAGGAACTTCTGAGGATGTGGGATTTATGGTGTCTTATTTTTGAGAAATTGCACTAGATGAGTTTGTTTTGGGTTCGGCCCAGCTAAAGAACAACCAGGAAGTGAAAACTGGTCCGGCGACTAAACAAGCGGAGCAGTGGAGGCACACAGGGGAGTGAAAACCAAGCTCACCTAAAATAAAACACGGGGGGAGAAGAAAGGCGTGCTTATCAAAAACAAACAAACACCCAAAGCACACTGGAGAGGAGGAGGAGGAGGAGGAGGAGAGCAGTAGGCGGCCGTTGAAGGTTGTTGATTCACTAGGTGGGTGAACACGGACCACCTGATTCTGAATGGGTTCTGAGGAGACGCCGCGTCAGAAAGAAAAGGTTGAATGTAAACGCCCTTTTCTGTGGGACATTTCGTTTCATTGTCTCTACGTCCTTCAGGAGACGTTCAGAAAGACGGTCGCTGCATGAGAACCGTCTTCCTGAATGAAACCCCCGGCGCCGCCGCTCACGCACACGACTCATTTAACGATCCGGACCCCAGCAGAGACTTTGTTTTTAATGCAAACTCTCAAATATGACCAGAGGAAGTCCAGAAATAACGGACTCTACAAACCCGTCAGGAGCCCCGAGGGACCGGCGCCGGAGAACTTCGAAAACGGCGTTTTGATGATCGGGCCTCAAGTGGGCCTACTGGATAGACTCTAACCCCTGCGACCTCAGAAAGAACGAATGAAAGAGCGCCATGACAGGGGTCTGGGTTTTCAGAATAAAAGCCTGGGAGGAGGAGTTTCTGCTTTAAACGTTACGTCGGTTGATTGATGAACGTAAAACTTCTGCTGACTTTACTAGAACTTCCTGTTTGATAACGTTGTAATGTTGAGGTTGGTCAGATCAACCCCTCAGAGGTAACCCCTCAGAGGTAACCCCCCCTCCCTCCCTCCCCCTCCCTCCCTCGTGTCTCCAGTATAGAAGTTATTATAAACAGTCGCTGCAGGAACATCCTTTGGGAATGATTCCATTCTGAAAGGAGGAAAGTTTCCGTGTAAACCCAGCGAGTGTTTAGGGAAAAAGGGAAAACCTGGCAGACGGAGCAGAGGAGTCGGAGAGAACCGGGTGTAGAGAACCGGCAGGAGGAGTCAGGAATCCAGCTTACCCGGGGGTGGGCGTGCCCTCCTCCAGCGTGGAGGCGGTGTTGGTGCCGTTGGTGAGGGTGCTCTGGGAGGGCATGACCAGGGACAGGGTGACGCTGGTTTTGCTGGTGCTCTGGCTGTTGGAGTAAGGCACGGAGACGGGATAGATGCGTCCACCTGGAAGAGGAGCAGACGGTCCAACGTGAGGAAGGGGGCACCAAACCATTCATGTGGAACTGGATCGTGTCTCTGTCTGCTTTTCTGTCTCCCTCAGAACCTCGGCAGAAGATAAACAAACATCTCTCTGACTTTTCAGTCTGGCATTAGATTCAAAGAAAAGCCTAAATATTCAACATAAACACATCAGCCATAACATTAAAACCACCTCTCTAGTAGTGACTAAGTTCCTCTAATTTCAGTTCTGGAGGTTTTTCCTGTTTCCAACATCAACGTCAGGACAGAACGTCCCCTCCCGTCTGATATACCCCACCTACTGACAGGTCACCAGACAACATACCCCACATACTGACAGATCACCAGACAACATACCCCACATACTGACAGGTCACCAGACAACATACCCCAACAATTGACAGGTCACCAGACAATATACCCCACCTACTGACAGGTCACCAGACAACATACCCCACATACTGACAGGTCACCAGACAACATACCCCAACAACTGACAGGTCACCAGACAATATACCCCACCTACTGACAGGTCACCAGACAACATACCCCACCTACTAACAGGTCACGAGACAATATACCCCAACAATTGACAGGTCACCAGACAATATACCCCACCTACTGACAGGTCACCAGACAACATACCCCACATACTGACAGGTCACCAGACAACATACCCCACCTAATAACAGGTCACCAGACAATATACCCCACCTACTGACAGGGACCCAGACAACATACCCCACCTACTGACAGGTCACCAGACAATATACCTCACCTACTGACAGGTCACCAGACAACATACCCCACCTACTGACAGGTCACCAGACAATATACCCCACCTATTGACAGGGACCCAGACAACATACCCCACCTACTGACAGGTCATCAGACAATATACCCCACCTACTGACAGGGACCCAGACAATATACCCCACTTATGGACAGGGACCCAGACAATATACCCCACCTACTGACAGGTCACCAGACAACATACCCCACCTACTGACAGGTCACCAGACAATATACCCCACCTACTGACAGGTCACCAGACAATATACCCCACCTACTGACAGGAAATCAGACAATATACCCCACCTACAGACAGTTAACCAGGCAATATACCCCACCTACTGACAGGTCACCAGACAGTATTCCCCACCTACTGACAGGTCACCAGACAATATACCCCACCTACTGACAGGAAATCAGACAATATACCCCACCTACAGACAGTTAACCAGGCAATATACCCCACCTACTGACAGGTCACCAGACAGTATTCCCCACCTACTGACAGGTCACCAGACAATATACCCCACCTACTGACAGGAAATCAGACAATATACCCCACCTACAGACAGTTAACCAGGCAATATACCCCACCTACTGACAGGTCACCAGACAACATACCCCACCTACTGACAGGTCATCAGACAATATACCCCACCTACAGACAGTTAACCAGGCAATATACCCCACCTACTGACACGTAACCATAGTAGCCAGGTAATACATCCACCTACTGACAGGTTACCAGACAATATATATATAAACCAAGGTAACAAGATACCTGATATTTCATAAATATGCCATAAACGTCTGTCATTACTATTGAACACAATCATCTGATGTTGCTGCTCATGTCTAACAATCATAAGAGAAGTCGCTCCAGTAGCTCAGAACCTTCTAGACACAACAGAGATGTTTTAAAACGCAGTTCTTTTTAGTGAGGAAACCCAACTGGGTCAGCTGTATGTCTGCAGGAGACGCTGAAAAGAACACTCTAGCGTTGGTGAAGCGTGGCGGTGGATCAGTGATGCCCTAGAAGCCTGCAGTGTGTGGAGGGTAAGATGGATTCCATCAAGTATCAGGAAGACTTTGAACCCAACATCAATCCTTTTCAGATTCAATCCCCACATAGATCTCAGTGTGAGGAAGAACTGGAGGGATTCAATCAGGGGGATGCTTGTACAACGCAGGGGGCGGGGGGCTTCTCAGGGATAGACCCTTGCGGTTGGGTGGACAGTGTAGGACCAGTGTTTGCTGCAGGGCAGATCAACTAAGGGTCCTTGAGGCTGGAATCCTTCAGAACCTGCAGTCGCCCCTGAGAGCTCCTCACAGACGAACAGAACTTTTATGAAGTCTGTTGCTTTGAAGTCCTTCTAATGTTCTTGTCAGACTTTTATCATGTTGTCTCAAGTTTTCCAGTAAAGGCCTGAATGACTGTTAAAGTTCTGAGGACGTGTCTGCGTGGGTAGAGAGAATCCATCCCAGAATGCCCTCTCCTACCCTGTGTGGGCGTGACCACGCCGTCAGCCAGCGGGTAGTTGAGCGTGCGGATGAGGAGGGTCATGTCTTCGTGGCGAGAACAGTAGGTCGCCCTCTGACGGCCGGACACGTAGACGTCGTTGTGCAGCCGCTTCACGCGATCCACCACCGACTGAGCCGCCGCCTCCAGACTGGTGTGCTGGGCCAGCTCCGCCGCTACCATGGCAACGATCTCCTGTGACGGATAGCAGAGGAAGGAGAGAGCGCCGTCAGGACGGATGACGTGATGGGACAAAAGAGTGACGAGGACGTGTACTGACGCATGGACTAGAAGGACACCGAGGTTCTGTTTCAGGATGGACCCACTGACCTGGTTGGCCTGTTCGGGGCCATGGGCCGATTCCAGGGCGTTGATCAGACCTTCTGACATCAGCAACAGGAAGCCCGTCACGTTTTCCAAAGACTGACTGCCGTGAATCTCCGGCTCGGCTATGATGGGTCTGGTCTTCGCCGCGCTGATGGTGTCAGAGGACAGGAAGGTGCGTCAGAGGACGGACGGGTGGGGACACACAAGCTGAGACGGGGCAGGGAGACAGAAGAGGTGGTTGGGGGGGGGGGGGGGGGGGGGGGCGTCCAACCATAACAGGATAAACCCCAGCTGAGCTCCCTGCTCCAGAATCACTTAGACTCTGTCCACATCAAACGTCCTCCTCCTCCTGACACCCAGGAGGAGGAGGAGGAGGAGGAAGAGGAGGAGGAGGAAGAGGAGGAAGAGGAGGAGGAGGAGGAGGAGACTACGCAGAGACGCCGTTGTGTCATTTATGGAGGAGCACTGAAGGAGATAGGCGAGCCTGATTGGCCTGGCTGGGACCGCAAACAGGAAGAGGAAATGAAAAGTGAGAGAGAGGAGGCCCTCTGTGATAAGAGGTCAGATGTGAAGATACAGACCATAATAATCAGACAGGAGTGTCCCGTCCACACTCACATACGCACGCATGGACACACACACACACTCATAAACGAACACACACACAAACACACAGATAAACACACAGATAAACACACACACATACATACATACATATACACACACACACACACACACACACACACACACTTACACACATACATACATACACACACACACACTCATAAACACACACACTCACAGACACACTCATAAACACACACACTTACACACACACACACACACACACACACACACACATAAACACACCCATAAACACACACACACACACTTACACACACACACACACATAAACAAACACACACACACACACACACACACACAAAGTAATCTCTTTGTACAGTATCAGCGTTTCAGGTTAACTTATTCGATCAGCCATAACATTATGAACACATGCCTAATATTGTGTACGACCCCCGTTTGGCGCCCAGACAGCTGTGACCCGCTGAGGCGTGGAACCACCAGAACTCTGAGGCAGTGCTGTTCTCTCTGGGACCAAGACGTTAGCAGCTGCTCCAGGAATTTGTGCTACGTGTTAAAGTGGAGTCCACACCAAGGGCAGAATCAGGCTTTTCCAGTACAACATTACCCAAGCGTGACAGTCCCCCCCCGCCCATCCGCCCACCCGCCCGCGTCCTCCCTGGTAGGAGACAAATAACACGTCTGTCCACATAAGTGAAAGACAACGTGAGCCTCGGACCGGGCCGTCTTGTCCTGACAGATAGATACTTCATTCATCCCCTCGGGTAAACGCCCGGGTCCATCAGATCCACGTGTCTGCGGTGGATGACACCAGAACATTCATGAACAGACGAAGGACCGGCAGGAAGCAGAAAAGTGCCTTTACTTTAAAAGACACGTCCGACTGTCATCATCACGTCACGACACATTTCCATTGGACGAGGTGAGACCTGCGCCATCGCTCCGAGGCTCACAGAACCTGCAGGGTCTCTCAGCAGTTTGTGCTACAGTAGCTCTTCAGTGGGAGGAGCCTAAGGAGCTGGCCTTCACTGCCCAGAAGGATCGGTGAAGCATGACCTCATGACCCTCTGGCCGATCCTTGTCAAAGCCCCTAAGTTCTTCACGCTGGTCCATTTCCCTGATTCAGAACCAACATGCCCCGCCCCCCGACAGGGAACCAGGAAATCAACGCTGTTCAATTCAGCTACCAGTGGTTACATTGTTATGGCTGACCAGTGTGAGCAGAAATATAAAACGCAGTGAAGTAAAAACTTGGCCTCCCTTTTCATCCCTGAAAAGCCCCCAACCCCCTGCATTGTACAGGCTGACTGAACTCCTCAAAGTAAATGTGGACTTATGTCCAAACAACAAACATCAAACAAACAAAATCAAAACAGAAGTTCCACTTAATATGAACTCTACGAGTTCCTTTCCTCAAGTCGGTTCATCTGAACCACATCTGGACTTAATTGGACCAGTGGAGGAGAAATTAAGGCCCGGAAACGTGATTCTGGAGATGAAGCGCCCACTAGTGTCAGAAATATCCCCACATCAGTCCAGTTCTTCCTCTCACTAAGTCTTAAGTGGGTACGTCATAATTGATCTGTGGATAGACGTGGAGTTACGGCGCTGACAGGAAGGATTCCATCCTATCGGAGGAAACGATCATCTCGGTACTGGAAGGAGGTCGGTGGTTTCTCCAGGAGACAGAAGTCCCTGCTTGGACAGTCTGAGGACGTGAAGGAGTCTGAGGACGTCTGACCTCACCTGAGCAGGTCCATCTCGTTGTAGTTGAACTTCACGCGGTAGTCTCCGAGTCTCCTGGTGCTGGTCTGACCTGCGACCTGCCCCGCCTGCCTGACGCGGGCCGAGTCCACACCTGTGTCAAAGAGAACAGGACCAGGATTACAGACGGGCAGAGGCACAGGTGAGGACAGATGCAGGGGATTGGCATGAGGACGGAGGAGCAGGAGGATTGAGAACAGAGAAAAGAGAGGAGGAGGAGAGGCGTGGCCTATGTTAGGGGGCGGAGGTCACCTTCAACCGGGGTAATGGAACGACTGCAATTTGATTTAAACGTCTGAGAGGGGACGAACAACGGAGTAATTATGTGGAGACGGAGAGAGAGAGAGAGGGGGGGAGAGAGAGGGGGAGAGAGAGAGAGAGAGAGAGAGAGAGAGAGAGAGAGAGAGAGAGAGAGAGAGAGAGAGAGAGAGAGAGAGAGAGAGAGAGAGCAGGGACAGAGGGAGACTCAGCCTCCTCCTCTGATGAGGAGAAACAATGACACTAATTCAGCGTTACACTCATCACGTGTGTCGGCGCCACCAAAGACACAAACACAATGTTGGCATTTATGGACGCGTCCCCCGTCCTCAGGACTGGACTCTGCTGGACGGACGGCTGCAAACGCGTCTCCATAGTGGCATCTAGTGGCCAGGTTCCAGGTCGCAGCCTATATGACGCCTCAGCTCATCCAAACCCCTCCCACAGTCTACGGGGGTCTTCAAGCATTAGACCGATGGCGTGTCCAATCAGGTGATGAGGTTCCTTTAAGATGGATTCAGAACTTGGACATTGGTTCTGCAGAACTATGATGAATACTATTAGTTGGTCCTCGTTGTGCTGGTGGTGTTTACAGGCCAGGCGGGGGTCCGTAGAACCCACACAGGTGTGAAACCTCCCTTCAAAAAAGTGAAACACAGAGACCAGACTCGAGGAACAGTTGGGCGTTAAAGGGACGGTTGGGATCGCTCCCCCAATGAGGACAGGGGGAACGGCGAGACCCTCGGTCCATGGGAGGAAACGAGGTTTGTGCCAAGGGTGACGCAAATCACCTTTGACCCAAAGCCTTTCAGACCTGGAGCCGGGGAAACTTCCCGAGGGAGGGGGTGAACGAAGTATCTATCTATCAGGACAAGACGACCCGGTCCGAAGCTCAGATTGTCTTGTCCCACCCGTCCATCAGCATCTGTCTCTCTTCGTCTCACCCAGAGCAGTCAGTCTCTGCAGCTCGTCTTCGTTGTCGGTGCTGTGGGGTCGGCCGATCTGGAGAACCTGGTTCTGGCCGTCGCTGCTGGACTTGCACAGGAGGGCCCGGTTGGTACCTGGAGAGAGAAACAAACACAGGGACTCACAAAGAGGAGGGGCCTTTCTTCATTTACTGTGGGGGCCCACCTGCATCTCTGAGGGGCCCCTGGCCCAGCCCCTGTGAAGGAGGCCCGTTTATAGGTGTAAGAACCGGCGTCTGTTGGCACAGGTGTGGTTCCTGAACGCTCACAGAGGGGGACAAAAAGGAATCCCAGGAATGTTCGGCCCTTGATATGATGTCATCACAAAAGGAAACTTTGGTTTAACTCTGTCAAGATCCGTTTTAAGGACTGAAATAAAGTCTTCAGTCAGAAGAACCGGTTTGAACCGGATCCTCCAGAGACCCCACCTGTCTGTGAGACCCCACCTGTCTGTGAGACGCCACCTGTCTGTGAGACCCCACCTGTCTGTCAGACACCACCTGTCTGTGTGACCCCACCTGTCTGTGAGACGCCACCTGTCTGTGAGACCCCACCTGTCTGTGAGACCCCACCTGTCTGTGAGACGCCACCTGTCTGTGAGACCCCACCTGTCTGTCAGACACCACCTGTCTGTGAGACCCCACCTGTCTGTGAGACCCCACCTGTCTGTGAGACCCCACCTGTCTGTGAGACCCCACCTGTCTGTGAGACCCCACCTGTCTGTGTGACACCACCTGTCTGTGAGACCCCACCTGTCTGTGAGACCCCACCTGTCTGTGAGACCCCACCTGTCTGTGAGACGCCACCTGTCTGTGAGACCCCACCTGTCTGTCAGACACCACCTGTCTGTGTGACCCCACCTGTCTGTGAGACGCCACCTGTCTGTGAGACCCCACCTGTCTGTGAGACCCCACCTGTCTGTGAGACGCCACCTGTCTGTGAGACCCCACCTGTCTGTCAGACACCACCTGTCTGTGAGACCCCACCTGTCTGTGAGACCCCACCTGTCTGTGAGACCCCACCTGTCTGTGAGACCCCACCTGTCTGTGAGACCCCACCTGTCTGTGAGACCCCACCTGTCTGTGTGACACCACCTGTCTGTGAGACACGGTCAAAGCCTGACCTCTGCTGGCGTGAAGACGCCTGTATGTAAGTATGAATATTTATAAATGTATATATGTATAAATATATAAATATATAAATGTATAAATATATAATTGTATAAATATGTAAATATATAAATGTATAAATATATGATTGTATAAATATGTAAATGTATAAATATGTAAATGTATAAATATGTAAATGTATAAATGTGTAAATGTATAAATATGTAAATGTATAAATATGTAAATGTATAAATATGTAAATGTATAAATATTTAAATGTATAAATATGTAAATGTATAAATATTTAAATGTATAAATGTATAAATATGTAAATGTATAGATGTATAAATATATAAATATATAAATATGTAAATGTATAAATATGTAAATGTATAAATATGTAGATGTATAAATATATAAATATGTAAATGTATAAATATGTAAAAGTATAAATGTATAAATATATAAATGTATAAATATTTAAATGTATAAATGTATAAATATGTAAATGTATAATATGTAAATGTATAAATGTATAAATGTATAATATGTAAATGTATAAATGTATAAATATGTAAATGTATATATGTATATAGATATAAGACTGCTCACCGACGTTGGCGATGAAGAGTTTGTTGTTGAGGATCAGCGCCACCACGGCCGTAGAGCCTCCTGACACCTCCTGCTCCAGCTCCTTCAGTCGCTCCTGCACCTTCTGGCTCTGCAATTAAAGCAGGTGGAGGGACAGGTGAGGTGGAGACGACGACAAGGACTGACAGAGGAGTGGGCAGACAGGAAGTTATAAAGAGGAGCTGAAGAGAGGAGAGGCGAGGAGGAGACAGAAAAGAGTTCCTTTTGCAAAACACAAACATCTTCATCAACATGAAAGCTGAATGAAAACTTTGTGTGTCTTTATGTGTGTGTGTTTGTATCTGTGTATGTTTGTATCTGTGTATGTGTGTTTGTATCTGTGTATGTGTGTGTTTGTATCTGTGTATGTGTGTGTTTGTATCTGTGTATGTTTGTATCTGTGTATGTGTGTTTGTATCTGTGTATGTTTGTATCTGTGTATGTGTGTTTGTATCTGTGTATGTGTGTGTTTGTATCTGTGTATGTTTGTATCTGTGTATGTGTGTGTTTGTATCTGTGTATGTGTGTTTGCATCTGTGTATGTGTGTGTGTTTGTATCTGTGTATGTGTGTGTGTTTGCATCTGTGTATGTGTGTGTGTTTGTATCTGTGTATGTGTTTGTATCTGTGTATGTGTGTGTGTGTTTGTATCTGTGTATGTGTGTGTTTGTATCTGTGTATGTGTGTGTGTGTTTGTATCTGTGTATGTGTGTGTGTGTGTTTGTATCTGTGTATGTGTGTGTGTGTGTTTGTATCTGTGTATGTGTGTGTGTGTGTTTGTATCTGTGTATGTATGTGTGTGTGTTTGTATCTGTGTATGTGTGTGTGTTTGTATCTGTGTATGTGTGTGTTTGTATCTGTGTATGTGTGTGTGTTTGTATCTGTGTATGTGTGTGTGTGTTAACATGTGTGTGTGTGTGTGTATGTATGTGTGTGAGCGTGTTAACATGTGTGTGTGTGTGTATGTATGTGTGTTTGTATGTATGTGTGTATGTGTGTATGTATCTGTGCATGTGTGTGTGTGTGTTTGCATCTGTGTATGTGTTTGTATCTGTGTATGTGTGTGTGTTTGCATCTGTGTATGTGTGTGTGTTTGTATCTGTGTATGTGTTTGTATCTGTGTATGTGTGTGTGTGTTTGTATCTGTGTATGTGTGTGTTTGTATCTGTGTATGTGTGTGTGTGTTTGTATCTGTGTATGTGTGTGTGTGTGTTTGTATCTGTGTATGTGTGTGTGTGTGTTTGTATCTGTGTATGTGTGTGTGTGTGTTTGTATCTGTGTATGTATGTGTGTGTGTTTGTATCTGTGTATGTGTGTGTGTTTGTATCTGTGTATGTGTGTGTTTGTATCTGTGTATGTGTGTGTGTTTGTATCTGTGTATGTGTGTGTGTGTTAACATGTGTGTGTGTGTGTGTATGTATGTGTGTGAGCGTGTTAACATGTGTGTGTGTGTGTATGTATGTGTGTTTGTATGTATGTGTGTATGTGTGTATGTATCTGTGCATGTGTGTGTGTGTGTTTGTATATATGTATTTGTGTGTGTTTGTATTTGTGTATGCGTGTGTGTTAACATGTGTGTGTTTATGTATGTGTGTGTATGTATGTGTGTGTGTGTGTTAACATGTGTGTGTGTGTGTGCGTATGTATGTGTGTGTGTGTGTTAACATGTGTGTGTGTTAACATGTGTGTGTGTGTGTGCGTATGTATGTGTTAACATGTGTGTGTCTGTGTGTGTGTGTGTGTGTGTGTGTGTTAACATGTGTGTGTGTGTGTGTGTGTGTGTGTGTGTGTGTGTGTGTGTGTGTGTGTGTTAACATGTGTGTGTGTGTACCTCACTGTGTGGTAGGGGATAGTTGGACAGGTGAGCTTTTTCTGCCAGAGCGTCATCTATGGTGTCAAAGTAGCTCTTCTCCACCACATCAAAGGCCTGTGAGGAGGAGAACACACACACACACACACACACACACACACACACACACACACACACACACACACACACACACACACACACACACACACACACCAGCATCATGTAATAGTATATAATTTTATGCACACACGCACTCACATATATAAACACACATATATATATATATACATAAATATACATGTGTGTAATTGTATATGCAGCAGGTATGGTAGTACCAACGCTGTGATGATGAACACATGAACTGCTGCACACCTGTGAGAGGATCCGGCGGACGTCGCTGTCCGTGTGACCGGCGTTGAGTTGACCCAGCAGAAGTTCCGCCGCCAGACACTGCGAGGCGAAGCTGGCCACTCTGCTGCCGTCGTAACCGTTGAAAACGCCGTACAGGAAGCAGCCGTTCTCGCTCCTGAGGGAGGGGAGATAACAGGAAGTCAGGGGGAGCGAGAACTCTCCGGGTTGTGAGGATAACGAGGTCAGCAGATATGAGTTTGGTGATTTGTGGGCGGAGCTCTAATAAAAGTATGTGAAGACATATTAAATATTTTATGAATACAACCTTCATCTGAGACAAAACCACAGAAGTTAAAGTTGTAACATAAACATATAAAAACAGGAGCAGGGATCAGCTGTGATGGGCCAGACATAGAAGTGGAGAGTTCTTGACTTGATTTGCAATGGGCGTGTTGTTGTTTTTTACAGTAATGCTAATATCACTTGTTCGCATTCCTAAATTGATGGAGATTCTAATCTCATGCGTCTCTGTCGTCATCCAGAGCGTCTCACCTGAACCTGCAGTGTCCGTCCTCGTTGGTGTGGCTCGGACTGCCTTTCCCATCAGCGGCGTACACACAGTTGGGGGCGGAGCCGACCCCACACATCTGACACAGCGGCAGGTCGTCCGTCCAGCTCTGGTCCTGCCCAGGTTAGAATACATGAAAGATAATAATGCCTGGAAATCGTCAACCGCAGGAGAAGAAGGTGGAAACGGTGATGAAATGCGACATTTGTGTTTGTCAGACTGTAGTGTTAGCGTTAGCTTGTAGCAGCGTTAGCTTGTAGCAGCGCTAGCTTGTAGCAGCGTTAGCTTGCGTGTGGACGACAGCAGAGACTTTTTTCTCGCTACCCTCCCAAACAGCTGGTGTTGGTGTCGGCGCCATCTGATGGTGGTTAGGGAGACTTTCTGACCACAAGATTCAACTGACCTCTGACCTCTCTAGCTGTGATCCTTGGAGAGTCTTTATTCAGTCCAACCATCCTCCTCACAGTGTGTGGGGTCAGTTTACAGACACGTCCTCTTCCAGGCGGATGTCTAACATCTCCAGTCTCTTTAAACTTCTTCATTATTGATCTAACTGTTCAAACGGACATTTCCAGCCTGTGTCACCTCATATTTATACCCCAGTCAAACAGGAAGTCACTGTTTGTCAAAATATTATATAATATTGGTAATATATATGTTTTCTGCTAAGACAGTGAATAAAAAGGTTAGTTTTGCTGTGAATACTGTGAGTTTAAGAACCATAATTGATAAAAACACTTGTATTATATATTTTAGTGAACTCTTTGATCTTCTCTTGATTGACTGGTTGTTTCCAATAGTTGATATATGGTACAATTTACCGATAAAATCAATATTCCAGCGGGAGTTAACTTATTTTTCTCATTTTAACTCGGATTCATGAAAAATCCGCCCGTTAAAAGATGGAGGAAGAATCTGAGGATGTAAAGAGCAGAAGCTTCAGAGCAGCTAAAAGAGGCTAATCCGTTAAACACGAAAAAAACACCTTATTTCATCCAGTAACGGTCACATTGTTGTCTCAAACTAATAATAGTAAACTCACAAGCTTCTGCTGATTACAACTTTTTTTATTTCTCAATATTTTGAGATAAAAGTTTGGAGTTAGCCACCTAGCTGTTAGCATAACATTAGAGGAGATCACGTAAAGCAGCTAGCATTAGCATCGTTAAACGACGCTAAACAACACTGAAATGTACGAAAAAACGAATAAAAGTAAGGCGAGAGGTAGTTGTGGCTAGAATGCTCCATACTTGTAAAGAAAGAGTGACATAAAGGTTCCAGAGAGTTATAAAATAAGAGTTTTCACTCACGCTCTGCATCAAATTCCTCCGCTGGGCCGCCATGTTGGACGCTGCAAGATGCGTTCAGGTTCCACCCAAAAGTTGAAAACCAAAGTTTAAGGGTTCATTTCATTCTCGGTGACATTATTTTAAAAATGTGTTACGATAACGGCAGCGGTGACATTATAATAGTCCTCAAATAATATAATTCAGAAATGTAAATATATACGATTTTGACATGTTATCATTAGAAATGTGAATATTTTCTGATAAGTAAGTATTTTAATTATTCCTACGCGAGTCTACAATAATAAAATGGAAACTTTTGGATTTTATGCTTATCTGTACTCAAGATTTACTATTTAACACTTTATATTCTCTTATCTTGTGCCGTTTTACATGCAGAAATACCGATAATTATTCTACTCTTAAATCTCCGACAGCAAGTAAAGGCAACATTCAAATGATTTTTGTATTTTCATTTTTTTTAAATAATTTTTCTTCTTTACAAAACTTGAAGTTCCAAATAAAAAAATACAGCATAAACGCCTTTCACCTTTATTTTTGGATGACTTTATTAAAAGCACCCCTCATTATTTTGTTGCCTACTGAGTTTCTTTGACAACATCGCCATCGTGTGGGCTGAACATAAACTACGAGGCGGCCACTTGTTTTCTCTGTTGTTTGTTGTTTAGATGACAATAAGGGTTTGGCTTTGATGCTTAGTCTTAATTTAACATTTTAGAAAACTGTGATGTGAATTTTTTCAAAGAATAAGCAAGAAGAGTTAATTGATCAATTAATAAATGATTGAAGTTTTAATTCAGTCAATTATAGACCAGTTATATAAATATACATACAATAAATCTATACATATACAATAAATAAACACTAAATGTTTGTTTACTTGTTTGTGTAAACAGGAAAAGAATCCAGCCGAGTCGTTCGTATCTTTATTCTTTATTTTATTCTTTATTTTATTTCTTTTTACTGTTTCGACCCAAACACATTTAAAAACAAACATTTGAACACAACCTCCGTCTGAACGCTAACGCTAGTCTCAGGGATAAACACGTGTTTACGTGGACGCGCTCGCACAACAGGAAGTACACGCACTTTTATATATATATACATATATTTATATATATACGTGTGTTTTTATACTCCGTAATATTACCCCAAAATAAAAACGTCTCCTTCTGCGCCTGAAAGCAACAGAAACCCGTTTCTCCAGGCCCGGTTCTTTTACACACAGCTGGCATTACACTCAGAACCAGGCAGAACCGTCTTTAATGGACTGGATCATAGCCGGAACTGTGGGTCCAAATCCGTCATGGTCTGTTCTCACTGGTGGACTGGTATCACTACAGGGGTCTTAACGATAACGGGTTGATTGTTTTTTAAGATAAGTTTGATAAACAAACCTTTGAATGTCGCATCATCGCGTCAAAGAAACGTTTTACGGTAAACTTGAGCCGGTCGGGGCGACGTTCGGGTCGGATATCAGCGCTATGTCCAGCCGGCCTGGATCCAGTTTAAGTCGTGATGTTTACTGTGAAAGCACCAGATTACCCCCCCGCTCTAAATCAGGAACTAAAGGCATGTTTTCCCTGACCCCCCACCCCCCGACCCCCCCGGTGCCCCCTAGTAGTCCTGACGCTGGTAGCTGCCGGTGCCGTCAAAAGGCCCGTCGCTGTTGCCTGGCTGAGCCCCGCCTCCTTCTGGGCTCTCTAGGTCCTCCCCGCCGAAGGAGGTGTAGGGGGGTCCGGCTGCGTCCTGGCTGGGGTCCGTGTACTCCTGGGAGAAGAGGGCGGAGTCGGCCCCCAGCTTGTACCTCTTGAAGGCCAGGAAGGACAGGCCCGCCTTCAGTGAGGGTGAGGAGGGTGAGGAGGGTGAGGAGGATGAAGGGTGAGGGTTGAGGAGGGTGAGGAGGTTGAGGGGTGATGAGGGTGAAGGGTGATGAGGGTGGAGGGTGATGAGGGTGAAGGGTGAGGGGGTCGAAGGGTGAAGGGTGATGAGGGTGAAGGGTGATGAGGAGGAGGGTTGAGGAGGGTGAGGAAGCAGAGATGTCGTCGGGTTAAAGCAGCGGGTTGGAGAGAAGAGAGAGAGAAGAAAAAGAGAGAGAGAGGTTAGTGGTCTTGGAGGGCTGGAGAAGTAGTAAGAAGCTGAGAGCGAGTCGTTTTAGTCAGTTAGAGCGGGTCGTTTTAGTCAGTTAGAGCGGGTCGTTTTAGTCAGTTAGAGCGGGTCGTTTTAGTCAGTTAGAGCGGGTCGTTTTAGTCAGTTAGAGCGGGTCGTTTTAGTCAGTTAGAGCGGGTCGTTTTAGTCAGTTAGAGCGTGTCGTTTTAGTCAGTTAGAGCGGGTCGTTTTAGTCAGTTAGAGCGGGTCGTTTTAGTCAGTTAGAGCGGGTCGTTTTAGTCAGTTAGAGCGGGTTCTTTCTTCAGGAAACATTCTTCTCCAGCTGAGATCCAACGGCGGGGCAGGAACTAACATCCTGCTGATGCCCCGCGCTGTAAAACTACACAAACCAAAAACATTCAGCATGAGTCTGTTTGTTTTACCCAGAATCCTCTGTGGGTCTGTCCGTAAGCAGCGTTACGCAAAAACTACCACCAACAGACTTGGAGAGTTGATGGCCTTGATGTCATGGTCACATGATCTCGATGGTTTTAATGTCTTCATGAAAAACGGTAATGATGTCATTGACGGATTTATGACATCTGGTGGCTTTGGTGTCTTTTAAAACATGAGCTTTATGGCTTTGATGTCTTTGTGACATATGTCATTGACGTCTTAGTAAATGCCGAGCTTTGATGGGCTTTGATGTCTTCAGATACGCAACATTGATGGCTTTGATGTCTGTTACTGCCTTATTATTGTTGTTTTATACTTAAATATGAATTATGTTTCTGATTTACACTTTATATTTATATCTTTATGTATTCTATTATATCATACTTTATGGTTTTGTTTAAAACAGTCCTCGTCATGTTGAGCCAATCAGAGGAGGGGGGCGGGTCATGTAGTTGGCTGGTGATGATGTGACGTGACCTCTGACACTGACGTGACCTCTGACACTGACGTGACCTCTGACACTTAGGTATGTGACTCAATCTATCCTTTCATCGTTATATGTGCTAAAAACATCTTTAAGAATGTTGAATTGTCCCTTTAAAGTACTCCAAACATGTTTTTGTTTGGTTGTGGCGTCTGCAGATGGACACCAGAACCAAACAAAAACATGTTTGGACCCCATTGGGCGACGCCCTCAAAAGTTTATAAAAACAAACAAAACAAAAGTCACAGAA
>JBBDHG010000141.1:30000-42500 GCA_037951165.1 Lophius americanus | reverse complement strand
TCTTATATTATCTTATATTATCTTATATTATCTTATATTATCTTAACTTATCTTATATCATCTTATATTATCTTATATTATCTTATATCATCTTATATTATCTTATATTATCTTAACTTATCTTATATTATCTTATATTATATTATATCATCTTATATTATCTTATCTTATATCATCTTATATTATCTTATATTATCTTATATTATCTTTTCTTATATTATCTGAACTTATCTTATATTATCTTATATTATCTTAACTTATCTTATATCATCTTATATTATCTTATATTATCTTATATCATCTTATATTAACTTATATTATCTTTTCTTATATTATCTGAACTTATCTTAACATTTTTTTAATCTCATCTCATCTTTTAGCAGAAATAGCTGAATAAGTTAAAAGGTTCTGTTAAAACTGGACTCAGAACACAAAGTGACGTCACAGAACTGTTTGGTAGGAAAAAAAAAAAAAAAAAAAAAAAAAGGACTCCCCGCCTCTAAAATTAAGCGAAGAAGAATGCTAACCGATGTTAGCATCTCCTGGTTAGCATTAACGGTTAGCCCTTACTAGCATGGCGAGCTGCATGAAAACCCACTATCCTCCGTTCGACGCGACGCCCGGCGGCCGAGGAGTTTTACCTGACAGTCCAATGTCGGCCAGAACCGCCTTCTTTCTGTCCTTGACGCTGCTGATCTGAGGGAAGTAGACGTCCAGAGCCAGGAAGGCGATGCAGCAGAGGAACGCCATGGAACCCATGAAGACGCCGTAGTTACAGGCGTTCTGGTTGCTGTTGAAGATGCAGTGCTCCTCCACCTCTTTGGGGCGGTTGATGTAGCCCTCGTTGGCGATGCAGCCGAAGATCACGATGGAGAAGAGCTGCAGGAACGAGATGAAGAAGAGGAAGTTAAGACTCGCCATCAATAAACGCTTCAAGCGCTTTTATTCTGGCGGGTTTTGTGTTCTTATTTTTCTTAGCGGTATTTTTGTCGTTATTGCGTTTTTTTGGAAGGAAGAATCCATGAGGTTATTATTCATCATTCATTCATTCATTCATTCATTCATTCATCTTTCTTTCATTCATTCATTCATTCATCATTCTTTCATTCATTCATCATTCTTTCATTCATTCATCATTTTTTCATTCATACGTCATTTTTTCATTCATTCATTCATCATTCTTTCATTCATTCATCATTCTTTCATTCATTCATCATTTTTCATTCTATTTCATTTTTTCATTCATTCATTCATCATTCTTTCATTCATTCATCTTTCTTTCATTCATTCATTCATTCATCATTCTTTCTTTCATTCATCATTCTTTCATTCATACCTAATTTTTTCATTCATTCATTCATCATTCTTTCATTCATACCTAATTTTTTCATTCATTCATTCATCATTCTTTTATTCATGCATTCATTCGTCATTCTATCATTCATTATTTCATTCATTCATTCATCAATCATCCGTTCATCGTTCTTTCATGGTTCATTCATCGTATTATTATTATTATTCCTTCATTCTTTCATTCATACATCATTTTTTCATTCTTTCATTCATCATTCATTCATTCATCTGACCGTCACACAACAGCTAACACACAACATGACGTCACGTCTTCAGATGTTTACTGAACCCACTCAGACTCAAACCGGTATGTGGACCAATCAGCCATAACATTATAACCACCAGCATGATTCCTCTGTCAGAACCAGCATCAAGGCTTTCAGAACTTTGTGCTTCAGTAGAACTTCTGTTGGGTTCAGACGACATGATTATAAAAGTATACGTGTGAGTATACGTGTGAGTATACGTGTGAGTATACGTGTGAGTATACGTGTGAGTATACGTGTGAGTATACGTGTGAGTATACGTGTGAGTATACGTGTGAGTATACGTGAGTATACGTGTGAGTATACGTGTGAGTATACGTGTGAGTATACGTGTGAGTACACGTGTGAGTACACGTGTATACGTGTGAGTATACGTGTGAGTATACGTGTGAGTATACGTGTGAGTATACGTGTGAGTACACGTGTATATGTGTGAGTATACGTGTGAGTATACGTGTGAGTATACGTGTGAGTATACGTGTGAGTATACGTGTGATTATACGTGTGAGTATACGTGTGAGTATACGTGTATACGTTTGAGTAAACGTGATTATACGTGTGAGTATACGTGTATACGTGTGAGTATACGTGTGAGTATACGTGTGATTATACGTGTGAGTATACGTGTGAGTATACGTGTGAGTATACGTGTGAGTATACGTGTGATTATACGTGTGAGTATACGTGTGAGTTTACGTGTGAGTATACGTGTGAGTATACGTGTGAGTATACGTGTGAGTATACGTGAGTATACGTGTGAGTATACGTGTGAGTATACGTGTGAGTATACGTGTGAGTATACGTGAGTATACGTGTGAGTATACGTGTGAGTATACGTGTGAGTATACGTGTGAGTATACGTGTGAGTATACGTGTGAGTATACATGAGTATACGTGTGAGTATACGTGTGAGTATACGTGTGAGTATACGTGTGAGTATTCGTGTGAGTATACGTGTGAGTATACGTGTGAGTATACTTGTGATTATACGTGTGAGTATACGTGTGAGTATACGTGTGAGTATACGTGTGATTATACGTGTGAGTATACGTGTGAGTATACGTGTATACGTTTGAGTATACGTGAGTATACGTGTGAGTATACGTGTATACGTGTGAGTATACGTGTGAGTATACGTGTGATTATACGTGTGAGTATACGTGTGAGTATACGTGTGAGTATACTTGTGATTATACGTGTGAGTATACGTGTGAGTATACGTGTGAGTATACGTGTGAGTATACGTATGATTATACGTGTGAGTATACGTGTGAGTATACGTGTGAGTATACGTGTGAGTATACGTGTGAGTATTCGTGTGAGTATACGTGTGAGTATACGTGTGAGTATACTTGTGATTATACGTGTGAGTATACGTGTGAGTATACGTGTGAGTATACGTGTGAGTATACGTGTGAGTATACGTGTGATTATACGTGTGAGTATACGTGTGAGTATACGTGTATACGTTTGAGTATACGTGAGTATACGTGTGAGTATACGTGTATACGTGTGAGTATACGTGTGAGTATACGTGTGATTATACGTGTGAGTATACGTGTGAGTATACGTGTGAGTATACGTGTGAGTATACGTGTGAGTATACGTGTGAGTATTCGTGTGAGTATACGTGTGAGTATACGTGTGAGTATACGTGTGAGTATACGTGTGATTATACGTGTGAGTATACGTGTGAGTATACGTGTGAGTATACGTGTGAGTATACGTGTGAGTATTCGTGTGAGTATACGTGTGAGTATACGTGTGAGTATACGTGTGAGTATACGTGTGATTATACGTGTGAGTATACGTGTGAGTATACGTGTGAGTATACGTGTGAGTATTCGTGTGAGTATACGTGTGAGTATACGTGTGAGTATACGTGTGAGTATACGTGTGAGTAAACGTGTGAGTATACGTGTGATTATACGTGTGAGTATACGTGTGAGTATACGTGTATACGTTTGAGTATACGTGAGTATACGTGTGAGTATACGTGTATACGTGTGAGTATACGTGTGAGTATACGTGTGATTATACGTGTGAGTATACGTGTGAGTATACGTGTGAGTATACGTGTGAGTATACTTGTGATTATACGTGTGAGTATACGTGTGAGTATACGTGTGAGTATACGTGTGAGTATACGTGTGATTATACGTGTGAGTATACGTGTGAGTATACGTGTGAGTATACGTGTGAGTATACGTGTGAGTATTCGTGTGAGTATACGTGTGAGTATACGTGTGAGTATACTTGTGATTATACGTGTGAGTATACGTGTGAGTATACGTGTGAGTATACGTGTGAGTATACGTGTGAGTATACGTGTGATTATACGTGTGAGTATACGTGTGAGTATACGTGTATACGTTTGAGTATACGTGAGTATACGTGTGAGTATACGTGTATACGTGTGAGTATACGTGTGAGTATACGTGTGATTATACGTGTGAGTATACGTGTGAGTATACGTGTGAGTATACGTGTGAGTATACGTGTGAGTATACGTGTGAGTATACGTGTGAGTATACGTGTGAGTATTCGTGTGAGTATACGTGTGAGTATACGTGTGAGTATACGTGTGAGTATACGTGTGAGTATTCGTGTGAGTATACCATACGTGTGAGTATACGTGTGAGTATACGTGTGATTATACGTGTGAGTATACGTGTGAGTATACGTGTGAGTATACGTGTGAGTATACGTGTGAGTATACGTGTGAGTATTCGTGTGAGTATACGTGTGAGTATACGTGTGAGTATACGTGTGAGTATACGTGTGAGTATACGTGTGAGTATACGTGTGAGTAAACGTGTGAGTCGTGTGAGTATACGTGTGAGTATACGTGTGAGTATACGTGTGAGTATACGTGTGAGTATACGTGTGAGTATTCGTGTGAGTATACGTGTGAGTATACGTGTGAGTATACGTGTGAGTATTCGTGTGAGTATACGTGTGAGTATACGTGTGAGTATACGTGTGAGTAAACGTGTGAGTAAACGTGTGAGTATACGTGTGAGTATACGTGTGAGTATACGTGTGAGTATACGTGTGAGTGTGGTGAACTTTGAGTACACGACTAGTTTAAATGTAAGTTTGATTGTGTACTGAAACTATAAAAATACTGTTTCCTGTATTCATTACATCCACAGCAACATATGTCCCGCCCCTGAGGAGCAGTGGGCGGAGCCTGTGGAGGCCCCAGTCATGTAGACGGCTGGGCTTCAACCGACAACCTGCCGACCTTCCTACTGGGCGTCGACCCCTCAACCTGCTGAACTTCAGCTCCCGTTCTTAAAGAGAACTTATCCACAGTATTTAAATACTTCTAGTCCACTTTTCAGTTTCCTTGTAGTATTTCATGAAGTGTACTAGTACTAGTACTACAAGTAAAGTACTTAAAGATGAAACATAAAACTGGAAGAACGATGCCTTCAGGCTCAGAAGGTCAAACTTATGTTCATGCATCATTTCCTGATGGAGCGTTGAGATTAGAAACCGTCTGATGACGTCATGGATGAATGTGAGACGGAGGCGTTGGCCGATGGCGTGTACAAGCAGACGCGATGTTTCTGCAAACACGATCTGGCATTTAGAGTCTGGTTGTCAAACAGCAACAGTTTGTTAGCAAGTTTGTTAGCAAGCAGCCATAACCTCCCTCCCTCCCCCCCCTCCCCCCTCCATCTCTCCATCTGCTTCCTGCTCTCTCTCTCTCTCTCTCTCTCTCTCTCTCTCTCTCTCTCTCTCTCTCTCTCTCTCTCTCTCTCTCTCTCTCTCTCTCTCTCTCTGCGGGGATGGAGGGATGTGTGGAGGAGGAGAGTGAGCTCCAGCTTCTCTCATTAAGGAGTGAGATGATGAAGACGTGGAGGAAGGAGATTGAGAGATGTTACAGGGGACGAGTAGGGGGGGGGGGGAGTGATGGAGGCGGTGTTATTTTTAGACGGGCTGCATCATCCCTCCTCCCCCTCCACTCACGGTTCCCTTCGTTGTTGGCCCCGCCTCTGCCCGCCGGCTTCCTTGAGAAACATGAGCGCGTTCTGAAGCAGGCACACACACACGCACACACACACGCACCTACACATACACACACACACACACACACACACACACACACACAGTCAATCACATGACATCCTCAGGATGTCAGAACGTTCTCGCTGCTCTCAAAAAGCAACTTTCACGTGATATTTTACCTGCTCTTCCTCTGCAGAGGCGGATGTAGGATTTTTTTCAGTCAGGGGCCCCTCTGGCCCCGCCCCTGGATCCACCCCCTCCCATGTTTTTTTGCTTTGGGATTTAACGGGTATTCTTTCTGCTACTACCGCTAACAGTGAAGGATTATGAGATCTAAGAGCAGTTATTCAAAAAGCAGGAAGTTAAAGTAGCTAATGCTAACTTCACTTAGCTTTTGTTAGAATTGGTTTTCAGTACCTTTGAGAAAACAGAGAGTTCAGAGTCAAGTTAGAGCAGACTCCATCTTTCACCAACATTTATTTTCTTTCTACTTAAACATTATTTTATCGGGAAAGTCTCTTTTCCAGATCGTCCTGAAGGGACCACAGTTTTATCACCCGAGTCTAAAACCTGGTTTCATCGGCGAGTGGAGAAAACAAGCAGAATCAACTGAGTGTGGTGCTAACGCAGCATGAATATAAAATTCCCTTCTATTAAAGGCCTCATGAAGGTCAGTCATGCTTTCATCACTTGTAGGCTGGACCACCGCCTCCTGTTGGAGGAGACCCTGGCATGAAGATGGCAGGAGGTCCAGATACAGCTGCTAGCATCCAGATGGTCTTCATAGACATGGGCCCACGGGCCCGTCCCGATGTTCTGACTCCTTTCTGTCAGATCAGCATGAACTTTTAAAACGGAATTGATTTAGTGAGCTTTTCTATTTCCTGCTGAGAAGAAAAATCCAGCTGACGGACATTTAAATATTAAACCTGCATTTAATATTTAGCTCCGCCCCCTTTAGCCATAATAACAGCTGAGTCTCCTTCTGTAGTCTGTGAGGAGGTCTGAGGACACATGGAGAAGATCTGAGACCTGTCCTCCACACAAAACCTCTCCACCTCCTTCAGGTTCTGAGGTCCACGCTGGTGGACTCTCCTCTGCAGCACATCCCACAGATGTTCTGGGGGGTTTGGGTCAGGTGACTGGGATGACCATGGCTGAACATCCAGTTTCTGCTGGTGTTTGATGGAGTCCATGGAACCGGACTCCATCAAGTGGTGAACAGGAAGTACCTGTTCACCACTTCAGAGTTCCTGCTCACACAGGTGAAGGTAGAAATATAAAACAGGACTGGAGCTTCAGTGACCTTTGACCTCAGGATAATGTATGTGCGGGTGTGTGTGTAAGTGTCTGAGTGTGTGATAGTGTGTGTTAGTGTGTGCGTTTGGGTCCTCCTGCAGTTCTGATCTGCAAACAGATCACAAGGTTACTGCTGGTGATTAAAGCAGCTCTGTGAAGGAAAACACGTGGTCTTCAGATCTTATGACCATCAGAGGGTCACTTACAATTTTCACATTAAGAATTCCAACTGTGTGTGTGTGTCTGTGTGTGTACGTGTGTGGGTGACTGTGTGTGCATGTATGTTTGTGTGTATTTGTGTGTGTGTGTATGGTGTATTTATGTCTGCTTATGTGAATGTGTGTGTGACTGATATGTTTTTGTATGTGTGTGTGCGTTTTTGTGAGTGTCTGGTGTTTGTGTGTGTGAGAGTTGTGTTTATGGTGTGTGTGGGTGTATATTTGTGTGTATGTGTGTGTGTATGTGTGTATGTATGTGTGTGTTTATGTGTATGTGTGTGTGTGTATATTTATGTGTATGTGTTTCTAAAGGACTGTGTACAGCATAATGGTGCCACACAGTGTCCAGAATGACTATTTCCATGTCTATGAAATAGTCGGTCCTCGCATGGTGGGTCTTTTTACCTGGTCTCCACTAAGCTGTATTTACAAGAACGTGTGTGTGTATGTGTGTGTCTGTGTGTCTTTGTATGTGTGTGTGTCTGTGTGTGTCTGTGTGAGAGTGTGTGTGTGTGTGCATCTTCACTACAATGTGTATCTCCTCCATACACTCCAGATCCAGATCTGAAGCAGCTTCTAGAATGCAGCAGTTGAGTTGAAATAGATCTGACACGCCGACTCTAACAAACAAAAGCGTCCGTGTGTGAGAAGTTCCTGTTTGACACGGAGCTGATGGAATGTTCTCCTCCGTTTGTTCATGTTTATCAAACACAACATCTCAAGACCTCTGAGACGCCGAGAAGATCAGGACCACATTCACACCAGAAAACCCCCAAACGTTCCTCAGGAGACCTGGAACGACAGAGAACCTTCACAGAAGTGGACCACCTTCAAGAACTCCTCCAAGAACACGGAGAAGGTTCATCCAGGGAGTCCCAGAAGATCCAGAGAGAACATCAAAGCACCTCAGTAAAGGTCACAGGTCGTGACTCATCATGGGGGAGTGGTGAGGAGAACCACTGCTGACCCAGAAGAACCTGAAGGCTGGTCTGGATTGACCCACAACACACCTTGATGACCCTCAGAGCTTCTGGGAGAATCTCTTCTTCTCCCGGTATCGTCTCCTCCACACAGGAGGAGGAGAACCCTCAACCGCCATTCAGAAAAAATCCCTCTGCCTCTCCCACACCTGATGCTCGCCATCCTCACGCGTCTCCTCCCCCACAATGCACTGCTCCATCACCACCGCACACCGCGTCACAGCTCAGGCTGTTACTATGGAGACGTGTGAGAGTCCAAAGATCTACTGGAGTACGTGACATCACTCCATCCTGGACCAGTCCAGGTCCACACAGACAAACAGTCCAGGTCCACACAGAGAGCCAGTCCAGGTCCACACAGACAAACAGTCCAGGTCCACACAGAGAACCAGTCCAGGTCCACACAGAGAACCAGTCCAGGTCCACACAGACAAACAGTCCAGGTCCACACAGAGAACCAGTCCAGGTCCACACAGACAAACAGTCCAGGTCCACACAGAGAACCAGCCCAGGTCCACACAGAGAACCAGTCCAGGTTCACACAGAGAACCAGTCCAGGTCCACACAGAGAACCAGTCCTGGTCCACACAGAGAGCCAGTCCAGGTTCACACAGAGAACCAGTCCAGGTCCACACAGAGAACCAGTCCAGGTTCACACAGAGAACCAGTCCAGGTCCACACAGAGAGCCAGTCCAGGTCCACACAGAGAAGCAGTCCGGGTTAGAATAAAACATTAATTATTGGAGTAATATATGAAGTATTAAAGTAAAATATGAAGTATTAATGTAAAACACTAAGTATTAGAGTAAAATATGATCCACATGATGTTCTGGTCCACATGATGTTCTTGTGGCCAAAAAGGGTCCTGTTATAATCAGCGTGTTCTATTTCACAGACGGCGCCCCACACGTGTCCTTCAACCTCTACAGAAGTGATGTTCACCTCTGTCACTACCTCCACTGCCACCTCAGACATCTGCACCTTAACTGTGTTCATACAGAAGGTCGGGGGGCGTAAAAGGTGTAGACGGACTTTTATCCAGGACCCCCCAGGAGGAAGGGTCGGCGCTGGAGTTGAAGTCTGTCACTACTAGCATGCGGCGGCGGCGGCGGCGGCGTGGAAAAACCAACCGACCAAAGCGGAGACCAATAATTCACGGCTGCAGAACGAAGAGTCACGCAGTCGTTCACATCCGTCACTTCTGTTCCCTCAGGAAAACACGAGACGCGGAACAAACAGACTTTTGTTGTTGTTGTTGTTGTTGTTGTTGTTGACAGCAGCTACTAGCGTTAAATGCATTCATGATGGAATCATTACTGTTTCAGACACACGACATCAGACGTCCTTCACACTGAGTTTAACAGCGTGAAAATGTTACATTCATAAACATTATGGGATGTAATCTGAAACCTTCACTTCAACAGTTCTCCCTGTTGTTATCCTTCCTCCTCATCCTCCTCCTCCTCCTCTTCTTCTCTGAGAGGAAGGTTGGAAATAATTATCTTATCTTGTATTACATTATATTATATTAATTATGTATATATTATATATATTTTTGGTGTTTTTAAACCGTAAACAAAAATGGGAGGTTTTGTATTAATTAATAAAGCGTGTTTTTATCATTAGAAGTGATCATTTATCTCTTTTTGGTTGTATATTTTGACCTGATTATGTTTAGAAAGTCTAAGACAAAGAGAGGAAATCCTTCTTATAGTGTCTCTGTCCCCCAGGGCTCCGTCCTCGGCCCCTTACTCTTTAGCACACATGCTAACACTGGGTCACGTGACAAACCGGTTCCGTCACATTTACAACAAGAAACTCAAAGGGAAGCAAACCGAACATCTAAGCAGGACATCAAAGGATCCCAGCTGTTCAATGTCCGAACTCAGACCGCAAGAAAAGCTGCGGTTCTGGTTCCGACTCCACTCACCCACGACACGATGCGCAGGACGGTCTGAGGCTGCTGGAAGAAGGTGACGGGGTCGAAGGCTCCTCCGGCTTTCCCGGCTCCGTACGCCTGCATCCCCTCCATGGTCCTCGCTCTCGAGTCCTCCGCTCCTCCTGCTCCTCCTCCTCCTCCTCCTCCTCCTCCTCCTCTCCGCTGCTGCTGCTGCTGCTGCTTCACGGGCCGCGCGGAGCACCGGGCAACCGACGAGCGGGATCAGCTCCTGCAGGGATGGATGGATGATGGATGGGTGCGCGTGTCCTCGGTGCCGCTCAGTCTCCCGTGATCCTCTCTTCTTCTTCTTCTTCTTCTTGTTGTTGTTGTTGTTGTTGTTGTTGTTGTTGTTGTTGTTGATGGTGTCGTTGTTGTTGGTGGTGGTTCTTAATATTCAACCTCTAAATTCCACCTCGTCCTCCGTGGGTTTCCGGTCAGAATGTTCGCCACCGGTGATGCTGCGCTCTCTTCTGCGCTCAGGGGCCGCCGGTGTTCACGTGAACGCGCCTCCGCCGTCACGCCTCGCCTCGGAAGAAGCGCTCGTTGGCGCGCACGTGATTATGCAGGGCGGTTGCGCCCACGTGATTGGTTCAAGGAGTCACGCGCCCCATCTTAACAGCAGAGATAAAAAGATGAAGGAAACAAAAAACAACAATACTACTAATATTACTACTACTACTACTACTACTAGTTATACTTATAGTACTACTACTACTACTACTACTAGTTATACTTATAGTACTACTACTACTACTACTACTAGTTATACTTATAGTACTACTACTACTACTACTAGTACTAATACTACTAGTACTACTACTACTAGTTATACTTATAGTACTACTACTACTACTACTAGTACTAATACTACTACTACTACTACTACTAGTTATACTTATAGTACTACTACTACTACTACTACTAGTTATACTTATAGTACTACTACTACTACTACTACTAGTTATACTTATAGTACTACTACTACTACTACTACTAGTTATACTTATAGTACTACTACTACTACTACTACTAGTTATACTTATAGTACTACTACTACTACTACTACTAGTTATACTTATAGTACTACTACTACTACTACTAGTACTAATACTACTAGTACTACTACTACTACTACTAGTACTAATACTACTAGTACTACTACTACTAGTTATACTTATAGTACTACTACTACTACTACTAGTACTAATACTACTACTACTACTACTACTAGTTATACTTATAGTACTACTACTACTACTACTACTAGTTATACTTATAGTACTACTACTACTACTACTAGTACTAATACTACTACTACTACTACTACTAGTTATACTTATAGTACTACTACTACTACTACTACTAGTTATACTTATAGTACTACTACTACTACTACTAGTACTAATACTACTAGTACTACTAGTACTAATACTAATACTAATACTACTACTACTACTAGTACTAATACTACTACTACTACTAGTACTAATACTAATACTAATACTACTACTACTACTAGTACTAATACTACTACTACTAGTACTAATACTACTACTACTACTACTACTAGTTATACTTATAGTACTACTACTACTACTACTACTAGTTATACTTATAGTACTACTACTACTACTACTAGTACTAATACTACTACTACTACTACTACTAGTTATACTTATAGTACTACTACTACTACTACTACTAGTTATACTTATAGTACTACTACTACTACTACTAGTACTAATACTACTACTACTACTACTACTAGTTATACTTATAGTACTACTACTACTACTACTACTAGTTATACTTATAGTACTACTACTACTACTACTAGTACTAATACTACTAGTACTAATACTAATACTAATACTACTACTACTAAAAGCTAAAAGGAAACTGTTTATTTGATATTATTTGAATATTTTATTAACCCTTTATTAATCATCTATTCTTCATAGATGAAAAAAAAATTAAAATTTGTTTCATTGTCCGTGCTATATTATTAGATATTATAAAATAAAATAATAAAAGATAAGAGTCAGTAAGATAAGATAAGAAATAAAATAAAATAAAATAAAATAAAATAAAATAAAATAAAATAAGATAAAATAAGATAAAATTATAAAATATATGATAAGATAATGTATGATAAGATAAAATAAGATGATAAAATAAGATAAAATAAGATAAAATAAAATAAGATACGATAAGATAAGATAAGATAAGATGAAATAAAATAAAATAAAATAAAATAAAATAAGATAAGATAAGATGAAATAAAAATAAATAAGATAAGATAAGATGAAATAAAAATAAATAAGATAAGATAAGATAAGATAAGATAAGATAAGATAAGATGAAATAAAAATAAATAAGATAAGATAAGATATACTTAGTGTCCAGGATGACGTATGAGACACTTTCC
>JBBDHG010000141.1:22500-25000 GCA_037951165.1 Lophius americanus | reverse complement strand
TGTTGGTCCGAGGGGTTTGAGTGTTTTTCCGTCTCTGACGTTGAACCGCTGGATGAAGGTGAGGTCAGGAGGAACGAGCGACCTCGTCTGTCCTGTTTCATTCCAACACATTTTAACAGCCGTTGTGTGTGACGGCTGATTATTACTACTGTAACGACCTTCATCACTCCTCATCTGGATCCCTGATAAAAGTCTTCAAGACCTTCAGGATGTTCAAAACATCTGAAGGATCCTGATGAGAGTTCGTAAACACGAACACATCACCCCCGTCTTCATCACTTCATCGTCTTCACATCTCCACCAGGATTGATTATAAGATCTCTCTCCTCACTCACCAGTGTATCCATGGTAACGCAACCCCCTACCTGAAAGAACTACTGACCCCACTGACCTCGACACGATCCCTCCGTTCTACCCACTCATACCGCCTCCTCCTTCCCCGGACTAAGCTCAGCACCATGGGAGATCGGACCTTCTGTTCTGCTGCCCCTCGTCTGTGGAATGCCCTCCCTGACCATCTCAGGGCTCCACAGACGACTGACACATTTAAAAAAGGACTTAAAACTTTCCTTTTTAGCAGAACCTATAACTTTAATTAACATTAATGCTTTTGGTCATGTTTTTATATAGTTATTATTTTATTTTTATAGATGTTTTTATCTGCTTTTACTTTGTAGCACTTTGAGATTTGATCCAAAAGTAAAGTGTGTTATAAATTAAATGTATTATTATTATTATTATTGTCTCTTCTTGTCTCTCCACATGAGGCATGTAGACCACATGTAGACCACATGTAGACCACATGTAGACCACGTGTAGACCACGTGTAGACCACGTGTAGACCACATGTAGACTACATGTAGATCACGTGTAGACCACGTGTAGACCACGTGTAGACCACGTGTAGACCACGTGTAGACCACGTGTAGACCACATGTAGACTACATGTAGATCACATGTAGACTACACGTAGACCACATGTAGACCACGTGTAGACCACATGTAGACCACGTGTAGACCACGTGTAGACCACATGTAGACCACGTGTAGACCACGTGTAGACCACATGTAGACCACGTGTAGACCACGTGTAGACCACGTGTAGACCACGTGTAGACCACGTGTAGACCACGTGTAGACCACGTGTAGACCACATGTAGACCACGTGTAGACCACATGTAGACCACGTGTAGACCATGTGTAGACCACGTGTAGACCACATGTAGACTACGTGTAGACCACATGTAGACTACGTGTAGACCACGTGTAGACCACGTGTAGACCACGTGTAGACCACGTGTAGACCACGTGTAGACCACGTGTAGACCACGTGTAGACCACATGTAGACCACGTGTAGACCACGTGTAGACCACATGTAGACCACGTGTAGACCACGTGTAGACCACGTGTAGACCACACGTAGACCACGCGTAGACCACGTGTAGACCACATGTAGACCACGTGTAGACCACGCGTAGACCACGTGTAGACCACGTGTAGACCACATGTAGACCACATGTAGACCACGTGTAGACCACATGTAGACCAGGTAGAGGGGTGGAGTCAGTAAAGTTTGACATACACAGAAGTAGGAATAAAAACTTCTTTGATCTTTGTTTGGTGTCAGACGGCAGGAGTGGAGCTTCTGATGAAATGTGTCAACATCCCAGAGACCAACGACAGCGTGGTGAGTCTCCATCCTCTTCCTCCTCCTCTTCCTCCTCAGTCTGTCGGCTCCAGCGCCGCCAAAGATCAGATTCCAACATGAAGTGGTTAAAGCCTGAGATTAAAGTCAGAGTTTAGAAAGCCAGAGAAGTTTGAGCCTAAAGTTGTGATTCTAGGAGAATGAAGAAGAATTCAGTGGTAAGAACTCCAGAATAATGTTCTCACTCCACCAAATATCCTCTCTGGTTCTCCTCCTCTGGTGGTTCTCCTCCTCCTCTGGTGGTTCTCCTCCTCCTCTGGTGGTTCTCCTCTGGTTCTCCTCCTCCTCTGGTGGTTCTCCTGCAGGAGCTCTACATCCTGGACTCTGCGGGGAAGCAGACGTTGGTGGAGTCCTGTCAGAAGATGGTGAGTGATTCTGGAGGTCCAGACGCTGAAGGATTGTTTGTGAGATCTGTGTGACGAGGAGACGGACCTCAGCTGCTGTGATATTAACTCCTCCCCCTCCTCCTCCTCCTCTTCCCTCCCCAGTGGGGGGAGCCGTCGCTGCTGTGTCTGGTGTTTGACCTGACCAGAGAGGAGTCCTTCACCGGCTGCGTCCACTGGACTGAGAGGGTCCGATCTCACTGTGGGGGGCGCCAACTTCCAGGTAACCACCTCTGACCCCTGACCTCTGAGTGTCTGAACCCACAGACTCCAGTGTCACCTCACTTTTGACCTACGGTGACAGGAGAGTAACAATAGTAAGAGGTTTTACATATGAAAGACTTTGTGTTGTCTCTCCGTGTCTCTCCGTGTCTCTCCGTGTCTCTCCGTGTCTCTCCGTGTCTTCACGTG
>JBBDHG010000141.1:0-12500 GCA_037951165.1 Lophius americanus | reverse complement strand
TGAAGAAGAAGAGAAAGAGTGAAGAAGATGAGGAGAGAAGAAGAGGAGGGTTTTTACGTTTTTATTATTTTATATATAATACTCACTACCATAAAAACCTTCTTCACCGTTTAACTTTTAACTACATTCACATTATAAATATCACAGCAGCTTCACCTACGAAGTACAAACATCATATTATACACGTTCATGTATCAGATGCCGAGGGTCCCTGAGGAGCAGGGGGCGGAGCCTGATGGGTCCCCAGGGAGAATGGAACCCTCCACCTTCACACCAGGGTACGACCACATGTCCTCCTGACCCACGGGTACCGATGGAAACTCTAGTAGTTCCATCGGCGCCGCTCTGAGCAGGAAGTGAGGTTTATGTTGTGTAAATAATGATTCATGACGAAGATTGATGAGTCAACAACTTTTACTGCAAGACTTTAAAACTGACGGAAAAACATAAACAAACAAACAAACAAAGACGAACACAAAACCAGCGTCACCCCGAGGTTAGCATGCAAGGCTAATACTGCTACTAGTACTAACACTATTATTAGTACTACTACTAATTACTACTACTAGTACTAAAACTAACACAAGTACGTGTATTAATTCTAAACTAGTTCTAGTACTTGTATTAGTATTAGTAGTACTAATACAAGTAATAGTACTACTACTAAGACAAGTACTAGTATTAATATTAGAACTAATACTAGTTCTAATACTACTACTAATAATAATAATAATAATACATTTAATTTATAATGCACTTTACATTTGGATCAAATCTCAAAGTGCTACAAAGCAAAAGCAGATAAAAAATAGTACTAAAAATAGTACTAATACTATTATACTACTAATAATACTACTACTAATACTACTACTACTACTACTACTGCTAGTACTTATATGAATAGTACTACTAGTACAACTACTATTACTACTATCGATACAACTTCTTCTACCATTACAAATACTAGTATTAACACTTATACTAGTCCTAACGCTAGTACTTATTCTAGTACTAATATTATTAGTAATATAAGTACTACTACGTAAGTATTAGTCTTAGTCTTAGTACTGGTCTTAGTACTAGTACTAAGACTAGTACTAGTACTAGTCTTAGTATTAGTAGTAAGACTAGTACTAGTACTAGTCTTAGTACTAGTCTTGGTACTAGTACTAAAATTTATGCTAATTCTGATGCTAATACTATTACTAATGCTCTTACTAGTACTAAGACTAATAGTACAGTGCTAATGCTAATACTAATACTAATACTATACAAAAAAAGTATTAAAAACTACTCATAAACTTGATGTGAAGAATGAATTTGAGGGAAACTTGAAAAACCAGCAGCTGGAAGAAGTCAACCAGAACCTCAGAAGAATAATGACATGGAAGCCCCCTGTCTCTCTCTCTCTCTGTGTCTCGCTCGCCCACTGTCAGCAGACTGATGATGTCATAGAAACAGTCAGGTTGAGTGTAGAACTAGTTCCTTCATTGGTTTCTCTTCCTGGTTAAGAACCAGGTTATAAATAATCTGGGAATCAAAAGAATCTTAAAATTTTACAAGTAAGCAGGAAGTCCATTTAAGGAGACGAGAACAGGTGCAACACCTTTTTCAGTTCCCGTTAATGGACAAACTAAAGGATCAGTGACAGCAGAGACGCTGTAATAAAAATATAGGACGAGAGAAAAAGGCAGAAGTGGTGAGACGCTAAAACTGACAAAATAAAGGCAGGAGGAAAGGAAACGAAACCAGAGAAGTGAGAACACCTCCAGCCATCTCTCTCTCTCTCTCTCCCTCTCTCTTTCTCTGTTTCTCACTCTCTCTCTCTCTCTCTCTCTCTCTCTCTCTTTCTCTGTTTCACTCTCTCTCTCTTGCTCTCATTCTCTCCCGCTCTCTCTCTCTCACTGTTTCTCTCTCTCTCTCTCTCTCTCTTTCTCTCTCCCCGTTTCTCTTTCTCATTGTCTCTCTCTCTCTCTCTCTCGGTCTCTCTCGCTCACTCTCTCTCCCTCTCTCTTTCTCTCATTTCCCCCCCTCTCTCTCTCATTCTCCCCCTCTCCCCCCCTCTCTCTGTCATTCTCTCTCTCTCTCAATCTTTCCCTCTCTCTCTATAACTCTCTGCTGTCATGCGTCAATCCACTGAATCTTTGGATGTTTTCTAAACTCCTGCTTAGCTTCTCAAAGTTTTCATGAATACCTCAAAAAATACATCAGCTATAAACGATGAGATTGTGAGATGTTACAGCCGTCCATCGGCTCTCTGGACCCTGGACCCTGGTACTGGTTCCACTATGTTTGACATACAGGTGAATCAGTCCAGCAGACCACAACAGATTTAATCCAATCATAACTTTTTATGACTTATCTGAATTTTGACTGTTTACCTTTTATTCTGCCTAGCACGTCCGTACTGACCTCAAACTGTGACAGATAATTCCTTATTCCCGGAAAAATTAGAGAAAATGTTGGGAAAAAACTAATGGATTCCCTTTACCTTTATTGATATCCGCTCCGAAATGTCACAGGTTCTATTCAGACCGACAACCACTTGACAAACTTTTTATCAACATTCACTCTAACCAAGCAATCAACAAACTATAAATTGAATTAACTGACAAACCAAACAAACTGATAAATCAACCAACCAAACCCCCAATGAATCAACCAACCAACCAACAATCACACAACCAACCAACCTACAAACGAATCAACCAAAAACCAATAAATCAACCAACCAACCCACAAACCAACAATCACACCTCCAACCAACCTACAAACGAATCAATAATAATAATAATAATACATTTAATTTATAATGCACTTTACATTTGGATCAAATCTCAAAGTGCTAAAAGTTAGCACCCAATGGAATCAACCCATGGAACAGAATCTAGGCTCTAAAATACCGAGGTGGTTACAACAATAATGAGCTTTGCTTCATTATTGGAATCCATCAATTCATCCTTTATCTGCACTCAGTGGCCGTGAGCAGAGGATACCCTCCGGACTGGTCACCTGCCTGCTAATTATTTGTATACTAATGATTTGTAATTTTGTTGCTATGTGTCCCTGTTGGATCGTGCAGCGTTATTATTTTACAGACTGTATTTTGAACAAAAGGAGTGTTGGAAGGGGGCTTCACATTATTTTCTGCAATTACTGGAGCAATTATCCAGAGGGAGATTATTGATGCTAATTACACCGATGCTAGTGATGTTACAATAGAATGTGCCTACAGTTGGTGATACATATAACTGATCATCAACTGTGTGACATTTGAACTTATTACCTTCGTATACACATGGAGTCATTAACATGTTGCAGAGTGGTGCCGACATCTTTTGTTGAACTTAAATATGGATTAACTAAAAAAAGTCCCTGGTTATTGGTACATGGTAGCACTTTTCTAGTCTGCACGACCAAAAGCTTTTTCAACACAAGCCAACATTCAGCCAATCGCACACGCATTCATACAATGATGAGAGACGCTGCCATGCAAAACACCACCTGCCCATCAGGTAACCAATCACGAGCAACTTTCAGGTTCACTATCTAGCTCAAGGACACTTTGACATGTTACCAGTACCAGTTCTGGTATTGGTATTATTAGTGCCAGCGGTTCATCTTGTACCCTGAGAGTAAGTAGCTGCCAGATGTTGCTGTGAAGACATTTGCTGAGGATTTCCTCTTTTATGAGTTAATCGCTAACCACTACTAGCTGGCTTTGAGTCGTGCACTTGATTCCATATCACAACATCACAGCCCCCTCCTGCCTTTACACCTCTTGCAAAGAATGTCTGCTTGTTTGTTCCTGTAAATTTAATCCATAATGCTTTAAAGCATGTGTGAAATGAATCAAGAGTGTTGGTGACATCCTATCATTCATGTACTGACCACAACGATTGTGCTACAATACACTCAAACTATTCTGCTGTAGATGTTCCCACTAACGCATGTTCTGTGCTGCTGGGGCCCCACGTGGGCGAAGAGAATGTGTGTGTGTGTGTGAGTGAATGTGTGTGTGGTGTGTGTGTGTGTGTGTGTGAGTGTGTGAGAGAGAGCAGTCAGAAGAAAGTGTATGTTTGTTCATGTGAGTGGGTTGTTCCTGTATAGGTAGTGAACAATGTGAGTGGGAAACACCCCACCTTAGAGCAGCATAGAGAGGGAGTGTGTGGGTGGGAGGCTGATCGATGAGTGCGTTCACTTCATAGCTTGTTGAGCTGATGTGTGTGTTTGTGTGTGTGTGTGTGTGTGGGATTGTGTATGTGACGAAGTAATGGTGCACTGCACTGTGTGTATACATTTAAGTGTCTGTAAAGCCAGGGAGCTCCCATGGTGGTGTCCACCCCCGCCTCTGTAATTCAGCCACAATTACAAGCCTCTCCTCTGCTGCAACTAATGAAACCATAAGTCAGCCACACACACACACACACACACATACACACAAATAAACACACACCACTGCAGCGGAACCAAGCAGGCTGTGGGAGAAATAAAGAAAGAGTGAAAGTATAACAGAGAGAAAAATAAAGAAAAGATTTTAATAAGTCCTACGCTGTTGTATCCCGAAGGAAGCAGGTGTACATCCCTGGAAAGCTCCCAATCCCCTGCGTTGTGCAATCAATTTCCTTGATTGAATTTTTCATATTAAAGGTAAAGTTGTGGCCTGAAGAACTGTTTTCATAAAAACGCAACAAAAGCGCTCCCCCTAGATGGCAGTGGTGATTATAATTCCATGGCTTCTCTGACTTTCCAGGATATAAATGTCAACATTATCAATAAGAAGCAGGCAGATGTTTGTTTGTTGTAAGAATCCTTCACACACTCTAGCATTCCAGTCGGTATCAGGATTTATTACTCGTGTAAAACGTGACATTCCTCCAACAATCAGGCTCCCAAAAATACCAGTGATGACATCAGCAGTGGGTGACGTCATGTGTCTCCTCACGATACGGAGTATTAGCCTTGAACGCGAGAATGCAGCGGTCTAATTATAGCAGCAGTAAGACTGCATACAGCTTCCACATCAGAGTACGGAGAGCTAAGTCGCATTGTGTGTGTTTGTGTTCTTTATTATAGACTTTATGGGGACCTTATTTTTGTGAGGACAAGTTTTTGTGAGGACCACACTTTAGTGAGGACCTTTTTTACTGGTCCACACTTGGTCAAATTACTTTTTGTTTCTTTAAGGTGTAGTGCCTGAAGTTTAGAGCTATCCCGTTCAATAAATGGAATATGACACTCATTATCGTGTTTTTACGAATAAGGCATTTTGACTTTTTTGTAACGTTAGTTTATGAGAAAATATGGAGCAGGTCTCCTCCATGGAGGCCTTCATATTCTAGTAATGTCTTCTAGGAGAAGGGACAAATTAAACAGAGAGGGGTTTCCAAAATT
Source organism: Lophius americanus (assembly GCA_037951165.1). Classification (NCBI taxonomy): domain Eukaryota; kingdom Metazoa; phylum Chordata; class Actinopteri; order Lophiiformes; family Lophiidae; genus Lophius; species Lophius americanus. Next base: position 7,106 of record JBBDHG010000141.1, on the reverse strand, counting down.
TTAAAGCCTAAGTAGCAAAAAGACAATGAAGAGCCATGTCTCCCTGACGAAAAGAAATATAAAAAGGAAGAACATTATGAATATGTTTGTCCTGGCTATATATTTTCTTCCATGAGAAGTTTGCGAATTTTTCACAACCTAAATTTTGATAAATGTAGGAAAATAGTTATTATTTATGTGACCAGAAACCAGTAAATCTCATCTTTTCTGTTCAGCAAAAAACAGAATTTTTTCTCCTTCCCTCTCTTAACTTCATAACATTACTGGAAGGTCTATCCAGTGTTCGACTTTAAATAACAGGAAAATAATTCATCCACCCAATGTTTGTCTCTCTATTAATTTAAATACCTAGAATACGTAAATGCTTTCCATCAACCATATTAACATTTTTAACCATTAGCTTTCATTCACATGAAAAGCAGCTAGCTACTCTAGGAATAAATCGTTACTCCGTAATAAAAAATCTTCATATTTTTCTGTAAATAATTACTGGCATTACTTTGTATAATGTTTTTTATTTTAATCTTACATGCAGTCATTAACCTATTATTTAACAGTCTAAATAACTGCATAAAATATTTCTAAATATATCTGTTTAAAGGAACGTATTCAGTTGACAGGGTACTTGATGAGGTCATTTGTCATCGTTCTGTGCCGTACTCCTGCTACACTTATATAGTAAACGGTGAGCTGTAAAGTATAGGCTGCAATATGAAACTTCCCCACAAGATGCCACTAAATTTCCGAAACTGCAACTCTGACCAACTAAATGGTTTAGGTTCAAGGGAACTGTTTTTCATTACACTGTTATTAGATAAAATGTAATAAACATTCATGAAGAATGTGAAATCATTTAGAGTTTCATTGATTATTTATTTTTCCCATAAGGTCTTATTTTTACTTCTTGCATCTTCACACAAATATTCAAACATCCAGCATCCAGGTCAGCCACCAGTGGTGTTGGTTGGTTTTTGGGGGCGAAGGTTAACAAGGCATCTACTATATTATTGGACATATTAACATTTTATATATACATTAGTGAAGCTGGCAGTGTTAGATTTTTTTTTGCAGAGATGGTTGTTTGTCCACTAGTCTACTCAAGCTTTATTGATATGAAGATGATTGACCTGTTTTGATGTGATCCGTCAACTACGTTGATGACTTCTTTTTTACGTTTGTTCTAAAGATAAGGACAAACAAGTTACTTCTGGCATCGTTTTCCAAGATGCATGGAAGCACACGATCCTCACAGTCTGTAAATTCCCAAGTCAGGTGTTATTGAGTTTACTCTTCAAATGAACACATCGGCCCTCCCAAATATAGAATAACAAAGATTTGTCAGTGTGACTCTGTGTGTGTGTGTGTGTGTGTGTGTGTGTGTGTGTGCCTTTTCTAAAGCCAGTTAGGGCCAGAGCTGAGCTGTAAGCCATGTCTGATCTCATTCAATGGCTCCTTGCATGATACAGAAACACACACAACAAACACTCTTACATCTGAAATACACACTTTCACACACCGTGTCACGTACTTCACAACTTACCGTCCATTCCTGCATACAGAGGACCACTATACTACTCTAGAATGATTAGGTTCAATTCCCAACTTTATGAATAAACAAGCGTTAGATCATTCAAATTATACTTCACATACATTATTTTATTTTGTTATTAAGTCAGATCGGATTCTGTAATCAAACGCCAAGAATAAACCTGGTTTTAGAAATAAATGAAATAGCCAGTAATGCGGGAAAAACTCCAACCAAAAGCTTCTGAGATCAGTCACCGACATCAAATTGGTGGAATTTTGGCCACTCCTCTTTGCTGAACGTCTTTAGTACAACCACAACTGAAGGTTTTTTAAGCATGAACTGACCATCTCAATTCCACCACATACTTTGACTAGAATATGCTTCAACTTTAGTTTTACTCTTTCAGAGGTGGAAATACCTTAGTGCTAACATGGCCAATCATAGAATCATTTATTTGTGTTTACTTGAAACTAACTTTGCGAATTTCACGTCGGGCAATTAATGAGGTGATTGATGAGCCACAGAATCCTGTAATTTGCATTGAATGACTTTAGCGTAGCACCGGTCCTGCTCTTTGCGTATTTTGCGTTGCCTCTCAGGTGTAGCCCAGGATGTAAAGCACTTATCAGAAGGTCACTGGTCAATTAAATGGTAAATGGACTGTACTTAAATAGTCTGTTCGACCCAAAGCGGTTTACAACACCGGCCATCATTCAACCATTAACGCAAACATTCACAAAGTGATGATAGAGGCTGCCAAGAAGGCGCCAATCATCAGGAGCGCTAACCATTCACGCCATCATGCACACTAAAGTGGAACAGCCATTGGGAGCAACTTGGTGTTCAGTATCTTCAAACTAAATCTGATGATACGAACTAGCTTTGATGATACAAACTAGCTTTGATGATACTAACTATGTCTGATGATACAAATTAACAGTCACTCAGGTTTGAAGGGCAGCAGAAGGTCATGGGAAACAACAGCAGATGGTGAAAGACTTACGCCAGACATTGAACTATACATCAAAAACATTACATTTATTTAACCAGGAAGTCCCTTTGAGGTTAGAGATGTCTTTCCCATGAGAGACTCCGCCAAGAAAGCAGCCAATCACAAACTGAAGTAGGACATGACAGAGAGTCCCGACATGCTAACTGGACATTATGTCCAGTGTTTTGTGCGTTTAGAGGATTTAATGTCAGTGAATATTTAGACAGTATTTTCTCTCGCAGTAATTTGAGGCTGAACTGATGATATTCTCTTCTATATTAGATTTAACTCTGTCATAATCATGTTGATTCATACGGTGTGGTCATTATTAACGCATGAATGGTCCAGATTTGATTGGGCTCTGCAGTTAGATTGTGAATTCCAAACCCTGTCCTCTTAAGTATCCAGCAGGAGTGGATTGGCTCGGCGACTCTCTCCTCTCTCTCTCTGTGGCTGCTGCTGATAGAACTGCTGCAGGAGGAAGGCTGACTGCTCACCCTTACATAACCGCATGTACAAATTCACCCAGAGAGCGCGGGGGAGGCGCAGTGAGACGGCTCTGATGGCGGGGGTTTGAGACTTTCACCGTTAAACGGAAGGCAAAATGCAGCTGTGCGGGAAAACTTTAAATAGAGCAATGGAAGAAAGACTTAGTGCCAAATATGCGAAGTGAAAGTGACCCACCGCGGTGGCGCCGGCGTACAAAATGACCTGAAAGCTGGGAGAAGGTAGTAAGTGATTGTTTGACAGCAAAGTCAAACAGTTAACACCCTGCGTCATGCCACCCATTTAGATAACGTGTTACTCACCATAACCCACCTGGGGTTCATTTCTCTTAAAACATTTAGAAAAGCTTTCTATCTGTATTTTCTGTCTTTGATATTTTAACTCTTGACAGAAGATTGTACGCTAGCTGCCACCTGTTCATCAGGAGCAACAGCCACTCACAAAAAAGTGAGTCAGAACCAAAAACTCTTAACTGTGCAAAGGGGAATCATTTAAATCAGTGAAATAACTCGTAATGCGGAAACAACTCCAACCTAAAGCTTCTGAGATCAGTCCCCGACATAAAAGTGGTGGAAGTTTGGCCCAATCCTCTTTGCTGAACGTCTTTAGTTCAACCGCAAATGAAGGTTTTTTAATCATGAACTGATCGGACCACATACGTTGACTAGAACAATCTAGAACTTTAGTTTTATTTCTTCACAGTTGGCTTACCTTCATGCAAACGTGGCAAAATGTTTGCATTAATAATAAAAGACTATAGAAAGTTCAAAATAATGAGCCAATAAGGAAAACAAAAGTCACTCAGAGACGCTGAAGAGCAACAAAACGTACCAGAACGGATTGAAGCAGGTTTTCAGATGGAAACAACAGGTGGAGAGAACACAGATAAAGATGGAGGGAAGGACATGGAATGACATCCACAGAGTAACGAGACGATGAGACACAGCTGGGGACAAATCACAGAGTAAGACAAAGGTGAGACAGGTATGCAATCAGAGAGGAGGGAGACAGGTGAGACAGGTAGACAACTAAGGGTAGGGAGATTGGAACCTACGGAAGAAAACAAATAAAAACAAAGGACAAAAACAGGAAAAGGTGAAGGGAAGAAAAAGGTGCATATAGTAGAAACACAGAGGACTAAATAGAGTAGAGTTTAGTATAGTATGAATAGAGATCAAAGGGCAGACAAGATCGAAAGAAAAGAAACGATGGCAGGAAAGTATAAAACAATCAACTTCTTCTGTAACGGTGATCCGAAAGAACAGAACAGAACCATCAAACACTCCAGGATCATTTCTTTGATTCTGCCTCATCTAACTGACTTATGACCTGACATTCTCCTTCAGAGTTTCCAGGTAGACCCCCCCCACCTCCCCCCCACCTCCCCATCCCGGCCTGACTTCCCAGATTCATCAACTCTTCATCTATTCGTCTCCTCCTCGTCATCAGAGACCTCCTCCAGGATGTTGATATAAGGACGGTTATGCACTGATCAGACTTTTTTTTAAAAAGAGTGACTTTTCTAACTAACACCTTGATCCTGCTCAGGGTCAAGGTGGGGATTCGAACCTCTGCCAGCTGAAAAGGCGCAATAATTATTCTGTACCTTTAAGAAGTTACCGGGTCATTGTGGCGTTAAAGCTCACTATGTTTCTGTAAAGTATTTATTCCTCTCTAGGCCACGCCCCCTCCACCATCAGAGGTCCATCTTCACTGCGAGGTGTTGGATGTTCTGATGAAGGCCTGGGGCAGAACTGTGGGTCCGAGTGACGGCGGTGAGGATGGTTAACATTTCTACTTTTATATTATAAGTTTGTGTCCAGAGAGAAACTTTTTACAAACTAAAACATTTTTCACTCCGTTTTTGTCGACCAAAAACTTTACAGACCAAATATTCTTGGAACTTTCTAAAACTATGGGAGAACCCGGTTCCCTCTCTCTGACCCGTAGAACCTCCAGCCTCCTCACAGGCAGGAAGGGCCTCTGTGGAGATGGGCGGATGGACGGATGCATGGGTGGAGAGCAGGAGGGAGGAGGGAGGAGGGAGGAGGAGGAGAAGGAGGAGAAGGAGAGGTGGTGACCCACATACCCCAGCCCGGAGTATTTATAGAAGAAAGTGTCCTAATTGTGGAGCCTCTGGGACGGAACCAGCTCTGCTCTGCTACCCTACTACTTCTCCTTCACCTCCTTCACCTCCCTCCACCTTCTCATCTAAGTGTCTTTTGTCTTCTGCCACAAAGTCCTCCTGGCCTCTCACCTCCCACAATTCATCTTCTCCAAGACTTTATGTTGCCTTTCTTTTGTCCTTCACCACATCGACCTCCTCATCATTATTCTGGGACGTCCCCCCCTCGTTCGGAGACCTCCGCCTTTACACCGTCCTCCTCAGTCTCTCCTCAGTCGCTCCTCAGTCTCTCCTCAGTCTCTCCTCAGTCTCTCCTCAGTCGCTCCTCAGTCTCTCCTCAGTATCTCCTCAGTCGCTCCTCTCCTCCCTCTCCAATGTCTCATCCCAGCCACCCCGTCGTCCTTCATCTCCTTGTTGGCAAAAGTTTTCTCTCCTCTCTCTCTCTCTCTCTCTCTACTCTCTCTCCCTCTCTCTCTCTCCTCTCCTCTCTCTCTCTCCTCTCTCTCTCTCTCTCTCTCTCTACTCTCTCTCCTCCTCTCTCTCTCTCCTCTCTCTCTCTCCTCTCTCTCTCTCCTCTCTCCTCTCTCCTCTCTCCTCTCTCTCTCTCCTCTCTCCTCTCTCCTTTCTCCTCTTTCCTTCTCTGGTATCTGGGGCACGAAGCACAACCAGAGGGAAGGAGATCCGGCTGAAGATCACTCCAGCAGACTCTCTCCTCGCACACCACAGCTATCTGTCATACCGCTGTCATTCACACGTGTGACAGACGCTCAGTCTCAGGGGGTCACCTCCCCTCCTCCATCTCCCCTCCTCCATCTCCCCTCCTCCACCCAGTCCTCAAAGATTCAACAACTCCATCAGACAGGATCTGTAGAGTCATCTGCCACCACCACCAGCATCCAAGAGGGGACATAACTTCTGCTGCTCAGGACAGAGACCCTCCAGTCCCCATCACCCTGAAGAACCTGGACGCTAAAGACCTTCTGGTGGACTGATGGTCATCTGCTGTGATAGACCTTCATCTCTACTTCCTTCTTCTGATTCAAAACTCCTCTTCATCAGTGACGTTTATGAACGTGTTTGGGCAGCAGGATGTTGTAGAGGTTAGAACGGAGACTGGGTTCAGATCCTCTCTGCCTGTTTTCTTTAGTTCCTTCCTGGTCCTCCTGCTTCCTCCCACGTTCCAGAACATGAAGTGTATGAGGCTCAAAGATTGTGTGTGGGTACGAAGATGAGTGGGACCAGAAAATACATCTGAAGATGTGATTGCAGTTTATTAACCCTCGCTTCTCCAGTGGTCTCCACAGCAGATCATCTGTCTCCACCTCATCCTGTCCTCTGTCCCACCAACCAACTGCATGTCTCTCTCTCCCCACCTCTACAAAACCTCCTCTTTGCTCCTCTCCTTCTCCTCCTGCCTGCAGCTCCATCTCCAGCATCTTTCTACCAGTAGATCCACTATCCCTCCTCTTCTTCACGGGTCAGAACAATCTCAGTCTGTCCTCTCTGACTTTGTCTCCAGGACGTCTCACCTGGACTGTCCCTCTGATGTCTCCTTTCTACTCCTGTCCTTCCTCCTCACTCCCAGAGAACATCTGAACATCTTCATCTCTGCCTCCTGTCTCCTGGTCAGAACCAACGTCTCTGAACCATCCAGCAGAACTTCTCTCACCTCCATCTAGGAAACCTTTCCCTTCACTCCTGCTGCTCCTCTTCTGGCACAGATAACTCCTCACACCCTTCTCCACCCTCCCCTTTTGACCTGAACAGTTGAACCCAACTCCTTAAACTCCTCCATCCTCACCTCCTCCTGCATCCTTTTCATTCATGCACATATATTCTGTCTTACCTCCACCTCTCCAGGTTTTCCTCCACCTGCTCCCTGCTCTCACTACAGATCTCAATGTCCTCCACCAAACATCATAGTCCAAGGAGACTCCTGCTGACCTCCTCCGTCA